>JAOXYB010041838.1:0-12900 GCA_028565635.1 Phoronis ovalis | reverse complement strand
ATATGTATGTATGTATTAATTAAAACATATACTAAATAAAATAAAATTTAAGACCTTCATCTACAAGAAAAATACACATCAAGCACTTAATATTCGAATGTGCTCTCTGAAACAAAATGGTACGGGTTAAGTACATGATTGTGACATGCTACGTGATCAAAATCTGCTATTTTGTTTAGTTAGTTAGTTTTAGACTCGTGGTTCAATGACTGTGACAGACTTATAACAGCAACATAGCATATGCAGTACTTTGACAGAACTGTAGTAAAGTGCTCATATGTAGCTTTGTAAAATGTGTTGCATCGACCTTTTATAAACAGCTTAGAACTATAGTTTATTTCATAGGAAAATATACGCTCACATTCTTTGATCTTCTTCTTCAAAGTGTATAATAACATCACAACATGTATTCATTTTTTCTCTATGAAAAAAAAATCATACGTTCTTCCGAAATTCAATTAAATTATTAAGAACTAATTAGTAAGATTAAAGTCAGTGAAGGATAGGACTCATAATTGCAAGATTAATCACTGAAAATTTTCCTTCAGGGACAATGGGACTGTTTATAATTTAATTACAAGCCATTTCATCGATGAGCAGAAAGTATAAAATCGGAATTGCTTCTGTTACTCGAGACGTTTAATCAATATAACCCTCAACTGCTCACAATGCGAGTTTGACGAACATAAGTGTAATGTAAAAAGACAATAATTCACTCGAACAAGTTTAACATCACGCGCATGGATGATGGGGAGATATCATAAGATACAAACATTTATTTTCAAACT
This sequence comes from Phoronis ovalis, assembly GCA_028565635.1. Taxonomy (NCBI): domain Eukaryota; kingdom Metazoa; phylum Phoronida; family Phoronidae; genus Phoronis; species Phoronis ovalis. The sequence goes on along the minus strand of JAOXYB010041838.1, from coordinate 12,112 downwards.
CGGAATTAACATAAAAAGTAAAAACCGAAATGTTTTTAGAAGCAATTTAAGAATCAAAGTATACTGGTTTTAAAATAATTTAATTCCTTATTAACATGTTACATAGTTTACTACATTTGTCCCATCTCAGAACCATAGGCACCTGACGCTCCACAGTGTGTTTGTTGCTTTCCACAAGTCCTATTTGTGGAGAATAACTATCGATCAGTATCTATGTGCCGGATCAATGTTATAACCAGTCATACTTTACACGCCCATAACTTATGCAGTAAGTAATCTTGAAATAAGAGCTTCACAACAAAAGAATATTTGAACATAGTCTTAAGTTACTGGACCTTCTGATTTGCAGATGACACGTATTTTTGCTAGGCATTTCAATGACTATCATATCGGAATGGTGATAAAATCATAATTGCTGTACTGTTATAAAATGAATAAAAATTTAAATATTTATTAGCGTATACATCTAATATAATAACAAATAGAATCAACATTTAAGCTCCTTAACACAATAATACTGATTGTCAATGTTAGCAACCTTAGGTGCAAATCAGCTCAAAATGTGTGTGACACCAAAGGAAACTTTTTTATGATTAATCCAAAATGGTGGCATCACAGTCCCTATGTTTTTTCAATCTTTATCTTACTCAGTTTCCTACCTCAAACAGAGTTCAATAACACTGATTACGATTGCTTAGAGATGTCTTCCCATTCTAAGCCATTCATATTTTTACCGTATTTGAACTAAGGGTTATATTTAGCCCTGAAGAAGCCCTGTGATTCAATGTCCCAATTATGAAAGCTACCTTCTTAAACAATGATAAGTTTCCAATTATTTTATATTAATCTCTATTGCTGATTTCACTTCAAACCAGAAATACTCAATTCATTCTTTGGTTTTCTATTTCTGTTTTCGTTCCATAATCCGGCTTACTCTTAAATACAGCTACATTACTTTTGATTTTGTAATCAGTTCAATATTTCAACTTGAAAGTTTTTTCCGAAATATTATATCACTGCTTCAATCCTGTATCTTAAGAATACTCCTCTGCTCCAAGTCTTCCATTTCCTTTAAAATGTATGCAACATTATAGCGCAATTCATGGAATTTTGATATCGGTACCTGTAATACATCAAAACCATGAAAATGTTAGTAAATACAAAACAGTGTTTTAAAGCATCTCAAATAAAACAACTGACTTAAATAGCATTTTTAGTTCATATACAAACTCTATGTGTGTATTAGTATATACTAAAGCAAACAATATAAAAAAAATATTTCACAAAAGGTCCTGAATAATGGCTATCGGAAAAATACATCTGACCTATAAACTATGAAAAATGAATAACATATCAAAGCACTCACAAACTTTGCAACATACTTTGGGAGGTATAATGGCATTGTAACTAGATTCGTGAGAGAAAGTTACAGTAACCATACAATTGTATAGTAGCAATATTTGCTGACTCACTTCAAAGCTATGCGTTTTGGCATCACTTGTGGTCATTTCCATCATTATTGTTGGTTCTAACACTTTACCCAAAACACTCGTTGATATGCCAACATCTACTCGCCAACGGAAGAATTCTAGCTTTGGCAAACGTGGTCTACTATCTAATAAAGCCTTGTCCATGGCATCTCTCCTGGAATATAGGAAGAAAAGTTTCAAACAAACCCAATGAAATTATGCTTATGTTAGTCAGCAACCCTCAATTTGTGATAACATACAAAGTAAAACCAGCTACAAAGTGCGGCTGCTTATTTTTAACAAACTCTTACCTGCTTCCAAATACAGCACTTGTAATATCAGGGACAAACTCTGTGGGAATTCTAAAAAACATAATACACAAAACGATAAAGTTTTGCCATAATTCTTCATCGCTAGGGTCAAGTTATCATTGATATAATTTTGTGTTACTCCCCAGAGGGGAGTGGGCCGTTCCTGGAAGTACTGCAATACCAGGCCAACCCGTGGCAAAGGCGGAGCAAGCTCCTGACACTTCGCCCAGTTCCAAAAATCAGTTTAATATCGAAGTACCCCAATGGGGTACGTATCAGATATTAAGCTGATAAGAACAGATACTACACTTTGATCTTAGCCAAAAGGCCGAGAAGCGATACTGAAAAGAGCCAGGACAGGCATTACATTAGCAATATGTCTGCCTCAAAAACAGGTGTAATATGAATATATTTAGATATTATAGTGCCTAAAAATTTATTGAATACAGTTTTAATTCTCTAATTTAAATTTCATTTAAATAAGCATATTATTGATATTTTAAAATATTTATGATGACAAAAAATGTATTTTGCCAAACTTTGAGCTACATTTCATATTGTGCTACAAATTGCTTAGTCAGCAGATTGTCACTTCCGGTTGAACAGCAGATTGTCACTTCCGGTTCAACAGTGTAACACAGGTCTGTTGACATGGTTGATTATTTGCAAAAAGATGGTAAAGTTTTGCCAATACAAATGAAACGAATATAAGGACCATGAAATGTGTAGAATAGCAATATCTGATAAAAAAAGAATTTGCACATTTTAACGTTTTAAAATTTGATATTTCATCTTCAATTTTATTCTTTTTTTATTTGGACAATTCTGCAAGTTATGTACGTGTGCTTACTTGAGGTCTTCTAAATCTTCTTTAAATAAATCTTGTTTTAAAGATGTTTTTGGTTGTCGTAAAGCAGCTCGTAACAGTGACATAAGACCCGAATATATTACTGCTATAATTTCTTCTGTTAACTTTTCATTCTCTAATTCTTTAAATACATCAGGAGGGATAGCTCTTTGCTCCAATGCGCCAACAGCAACTGCAAAGTAACAAAATAAAGTAACGCTTTCAGTTCAATTATTTCTTGAAACACATTTGACACATCATTTTTAGATAATTACTTTTGAAACTATTTTACTCTTAAATTTTATACATTTAAAAAAGGCTAGTAAAAATTTCAGCAAAATATCAAATATAAGTATAAATACATGTATTATTGTATTTCTTGCACTTTTTTAAGAATTAGAATAATGTATACTTTTATTCTGCATTTTGTATACACAATTCAGAAGAGAGAAGATTGGAGTTGGACTGATAGGGATGTGTCACAGGCACGGACCACCTTTCTGGCTTCTCATGCTATGGCTATGACTTCTGAGACCTAGACCCCGCACCAAAATCCTGTTTGGAAAGTTTATACTGGGGCGGAATATAGTGAATAATATTTCATAAAACTAATAACAGTATTTTGAACATTAATTTTTCGGTCCAAACTCATTTTGACGTGTTTGGTATAGAGTTGGAGTGAACCTTTTAGCCTCATAACATACCATAACTTTCCTCTGTGATAGAAAATTACCAAAAAATTGTTATGAAACTTGAAGCCATATATTCATTCATTTATTCAAGCATTTTGTTTGTAACTGTTTCTTCGATCAGTACAAAGCAAATTTTTAAAAATGAAATTAAATTTAACTGACTACATTTTAAAATCAATAAAGAATATGTACCTTGTAATAATTTTCTAAAATTTTGCTTATCAATTAATTTTAATGCTTTGGCCATTTTATTGATCTCTGCTGGCACTCTGGCACCAATAAAGGAGGTCCTGTCAGCATGAACACCACCACCACCGCCAGTCACCTGCAGAAAAGATAATAAAACAAAATTAAAGACTAGAAAATAACAGATATACACTGGTGTGTAAGTGCAGCTTTCAGTACTAGGCCACCCTTAAAAAATATGTTTGTTTCAATACATGACTGTTGCCGACTGTTGATAGCTAAAAGAATTGGTCAGTCGGTCGGTCAGAAATATGTTTTCCAGTTCATATGATGGATTTATAAGAAACTTTTTTTTTTTTGGCAAACGAACAATCTTTTAAGGATGAATGGAGAATCTAGAATGATATTCTACAGGATATTCTGTAGAAGTTATTGGCCTGGCTATATATGACCCTACTATGGCTTTATAGTGCCTGAAGTGGAACCGTAGAGTCATGTCCCAGGCAGTTTTTTAAAAATGTTGGAGTGTTTCTACCAAAAAAAATCTGGTGTCTTTTGTACTCAAATACATGAGGAAAAAAAATTTAGTTCAAAAACTTCAACAATCTTTTTGGTATAAACCGCCGCTAGATCTACTAGTACACTGGTGGATTTGTAAACTTCACTAACACTTCGGGTAATTATGCATATTTAAGCAATTTCTACTGTGCATGGATTTTGTTTTTCTTTGCGAAACTTGGAGGTTAGATGTACATAAAATTCTTGGCTATTAAGGCTCTTGTGTAAAATTATCAGACTTACTAAGTTACTTCAAGTTATTAACCGGTATTAAAACTACAAATAGAGAGGGTGGACACATCTTAACATTGTCATTGAGCATTATTTCGGTCATAGAGTCGATTGCTGGTAACGAATAAGCTATGCAAATTAATTTGCCCACGTACCTGTATAATTGACATATTGAAATTAATCAGTGAAATGTCCCAAGTTTTCTAGATATTTTAAAATCGAAGAAAAACAACACGACATCCAAACAAATGAAATAGGAAGTGGGAAGTGTACCACAAGACAACAGGTCCGCATAGCATGTGGGACCAAATCTTGTTTCCTTTTAAGAGCAACACTTATGGCAGTATCCAATACAAAGAACAAATTTAAGACGATTTCAACAGTGTATCCAAATATAATAAATAAAAGCCAGTAATTTAATATAAACATATTTGTTATATGTTTAATTAATATTTGTGTAAAAGTTACATTTGGACACTCGTGGCCCAATTCCAGAAAAATGGCCGATACAAGCGCACAATTCAGGTACTTCTTGTACAAAATTTACTACAATGTTGCTGTTTATATTCCTAACTCGTCAGACTTGTATGTGTTAAGAAAGCCTGTAAATACAAAGCGCCAGTGATCGAAATGACGACTGGATATAATTAGGATTTGTATTGACAATTGTGATTCTGTTTTGCTCAGTCCAAGTGCAGTAGGCAGTAATTCTATTAAATTGTATTAATGAAGTTGTTACACAGCTAGCTGGTACTAATAATAGTTTCAAATAACTAGTGTACCTTTTGAATCCGCAATAATTGTATTGGCAATTGCAGTGGCTTGTCATAACTACAAGAAAATATTATAAGGAAACAGTTTTCTAAATAAATATGAACTTACAAATCGGATAAATTCTCATTTCTATCCTGTGGCGGTGTGCCAGGCAATGATATACTTGATTCGGGATTTGATTTCACTAGTGGATCTGACTCAAGGAAATAAATGGTACCCATGTTTGTGAATGGGTTTTGAAAAAGCCCCTAAATGCGTCTTCCATTTTCAAACTTTGACTCCTTTACACTGTACTCTGTTTAATAGTCCCAATTTCGTGAGTTTGCCCCATGCCTCAAACAACTTCCGACTCATGAGCGTTTAGCTAAACAGTCACAAAACTTACTGTAGCAAGATGCAGTAAAAGTGACCAACCATCCAAAAATATGTAATCCTTACCATCTCAGTACCTTTTTGTATATTTGATAAAAAATTTAACCGCTAGCTGTGTGAAGCACGTTAACATGCTTTGTTTTTAAAAATCACCCTTTTTATGCATTTCTATTCACAAACATGCGTACCATCCACTTATTTAAATCGTATCCCGGTACTAGCCCTTGCTACATGACCCTATGATGGCTTGCAGCAGAATACAACTGTACGTGTCACTCAAACACAACAAAGATCAATATGGTAGCCTTCGTGGTGCAGCATATGAACAACGGCTATGGGTCTGAATATGTTGACTGAATATAACATTTCATTGTATACCCTGTCCCCGGGGTGTAAGGATACGTGTTTACACCCTGTCTCCGGGGTGTAAGGATACAGGTTTTGTGGAACTTATTGTTTTATCGATTACTTTACTGAGCTGCCAAGTATCTTCCTCATTGTGCATTGTATAATAGTCTGTTATATTTTGTAGACCTGGTGGTGAGGATGAATCTAGAAGTGCATACAAAACATTATTTATCTTTACGTTTATGATGATCATATTGCCTGTAACGTCATATTTTGTATGCAAAAGTATGATATTAGAAGGTAAGATCACAGAGCTGGCATTAAGGTGGCATATCTATAGATAGTGCAGAGGGTGCTACTGTTGCATGCATTTTTATTTGTCTGTCAATCCCGTTTTTATTAATAAAAATTCACGAAACTGTGATTAGTAGAAATCTAATATAGTTTGGATATGGACAATTAGATGTAGGTGCAATGCAAAACTATTCATTTTTTCGAAATTATTGCTTAAATTCAAACATTATTTACACAAAATTCTGCCAGAATAGCAACCGATTATTAAGTGACAATTTAATTATCCCAGTGCCCGTTGTCTCTAGATTATAATATGTGGAATGCTAGCTAGGATCGCTGAACTAGACATCCTCATGCAGCCACGACTTTAAACGAGTCAAAAATGTGCTTAGCACATCACAATTTCAAGGTAATTTTTTGCAAAATTGCTAATTTTATAAAAAATGATTATGTAATACTTTAACTGTTCGACATCATAACCATACCAAATAATACTGGTGGATAATGCGTGCAACGATTGATATTTTGGAGTTGGGTGTATTTCGGGTAGCCATTTCTGACAACTAACTATACTCCCCTTTAAGTTTATTTGACAGCATCCTGTTTACTATGTGGACATGTGTCTCACTTTCTTCAAAAATTAATTTATTCTTTTGAGCTCTCCCTCTCATATCATATCTGTTTCACTATTGTCTCACATATAAATATAAAAAAGATCATAATATAACCAGTAATATTGGATTTTCGTAGAATTGTTGATCTACTTTACTTGTGAGGATTTAGGCAATGTAGGTAACTTTTCCTATGCAACCAGAGGATGTTAATCATTTGTGCCAAAAAACACGAAACAAAAGCACTGTTAAAAGTAACTTACATGTTTCTCTTTTATTTGAAGGTATATTTTTAATGAGTCCAAGAAAAAGTTATTTGTATGCAGCAGGTACAGCTGTAGTGGTAGTTCATGTGATAGTCGCAGGTTTTATTTATGTAGCGTGGAATGAAGGTACAAGAACTGTCCCATCAGTTAAACAGGACTAGGCATGGGACAGCATTATTTTTAGATGGATGTCATTAATATACGGAATATCAGACCACTTCAGCATAGTTTCGCTGGTTAAGTTGTCTGTGCTAAGAATATAAGTAATCTCCAAATATTGACAAAAGATAAAGTAGCAATTCACTAAAGGATCTCATGGCATTTCGTGTTTGAATTTTGGAAATTTCAATCAGAATGGAATACTATCATACGAAGCACACACTGTAGTATTCAACTACATTCAAAAATGTATTAGAATCATGAATTGATCTAAATGGAAAGTATTAATTTGGGGAAAATGGTCATAAAACAATCTTCACCAACAATTGTTTTAACTTATTCGGAGACTTGAGATGTTTTCTTGAAGATATGAGTTGTGCGACTGCATGAAATAATCAATACAATTTCTTAGTATTTCTAAATTCTTATAAGAATTCATAGAATGATTTAAATATGTTTGTACATATTTGTATAAGAATAGATATAAAATTTGTGACTAAATCAAAAGGCAATAATTAAATTTTAGTTAACACAATAATCCTGAACAATATTTTACATTTTTGTAAAATCTTCAACCTAGGTTAAAGTACAGTACTTGGAGCAAGTCTCATTTATGAATATGAATGATCTGTTTTGCAATATTTGTTGAAAACAACGGAATTGCAAAATATTTTTCAATGAATAAAGTATGCATAATGTGCTAGTGCTCACAGTAAAAGTAAAAATAAATCCAAGTTAAGTCAACAATGATAAGGCACCTTAAAGCAATAATGTCCACTGTTCATACAACTTTTAAAGGCATGCTTCTACTTGTTTCTTTAAGAAAGGTCTTTGAACACATTTGCTTTTCCTGACTGGTGCGTTACTGGTTTCCCAAACTAGCTCTCCCCCAATGAATGTAGCTACTACAGTTAAATCGTTAGTTAATAAAATGAAATCAGCATCAGTTCCGTAGTCGAGTGTTCCTTTTGAGAAAGTTATGTTTAGCAGCTCTGCTGGATGTAACGTAGCGGCCTCCAATGCTTCTACTGGGCTACAACCTGAAAGGGTTAAAGTCTTTAAAACATGCTTATTACAAATTTAAGAGTCAGCCAAATTGCTTTAAGAAATATCTGATTTTCTGTTATTAAATACAATAAAGTTTTTAGGATTCTCCATGAGAATACTTGATACAATATAGTTGATTATTCTGTCAATCAAGGGAAACACTTTGTAACAGAGCAATTAAGTTACCACAAGGGATGGCGTACCTGTTTCTTTCTTATAGTGTCGTACACAACTAATCTGTGTTGCAATACTGTAAAAATAATAAAGAGGAAATTATTAGTTACAAATTACCATATGGCATGTTGCAGTTATTTATTGCAGCCTAATAACTACAGTCATAACTTTTACATACAGTTACTTCAATTAACAGGTAACACACGCATCAGAAAGCCAAAGGGGACAAGCAATAAAAAAGCAATTCTATACCTTCCACATAAAATATTGGTTCCTGCTATCACGGCTCGTTTTCCATTGATTTCTATTAGCTGTTGGCCAATTCTGTGCTGGCCAGTAGACAGCCCCATAGCTGGTATAGCATCTGTGACTAGCACCATACCTTTAGTATATGTACAACACAAAGGCAGCCTAATTAATTTTTAAATGGGCTACATGTTGGAACTATCTAGAAATTTTAATGTCCTTTGGTAAATATCATCAGATCTGGTAAGTATGTACAACATTACACAAATACATCATCTGGAAAGCAGCCAAAAATACAGAATACTACCTGTACGTAATCATTTTCTGGTTTTTGAATGTATATACAATTCATGCATCAACTGGTCATTATCGACATTATTTAAAAATTATGGTAATGTTTTTACCCAAATTCTACTTTTTTGTACCTGAAAAGTTTTGAATATTACCTTACTTTATGGCATATTCCAATCACATTACTAAACTTCTGATCACAAGCATGTGCCTCTTGTGCTTTTTACGTTGCATCATTAACAAGGAGCCTGTTTTGTTACTATATCCATGCTACGTAATTCTACTCCTTCGTGTTGTACCCACCTTTTGGATGAACCCTTTGTGCTATTCTCAAGGCAGCTGGGTGTGTATGGATTCCATCGGCGATCATTCCATAGTACACTGTGCTATCTGTAGGAATCTTTTCACTGGTTAGAAGACCTACCAGATGAGGATCTCTGTGGTGAAACTGAACAATAATTATTATAAGTAGTGTTAACGGCAGAGAGCAACAGAATTCTGCAAACAAGACAAATGTAACACTTAATACCTACCAGTTAAATACACGAAGGACATTAGGCATGTATCTTTACCATTTTATTAATAACTCTTTCCCTCATGCCAAACAGAAAATCACTAAATATGAACATAATTTTACACATGTTATAGCAAAATGTAAAGTATTTTTTCAAATGTGCGTACACCAATTGTGAGTTCATGAATTCGGGAGGAAAATCGCAAACATAACACGGACTAAAAAGAAATGAATAGTGTTCGTATCTATATACAAGTTTTTATGAACAGCATAATCAGCACAGGAATATGAGAATAGAACGCTCAGAATCGGCATTAAAAGCAGTAGACTCACGGGTAGCATAGCATTAAACAGATGTGTAATAAATGATGCTCCAGCTTGCACAACGTCCTCGCCTTGCATCAAACCAGCGGATGAGTGCCCTAACATAGAGATAGTGAGCAGGTTTCATTTCAAAGCTTTGCACAATTCATTTACAAATAATGTCAGACTGTACTTTTTGTTTTGCGTTCATTAATGCCATCTAGTGGATGCAAATAGTCTGCACTTCCAAGCACCACATGGCTTATATAGAAAGTTCGGAGCCACGATACCTCTGTATATAAGACTATACCTTTCAACAACTGCAATCATTACGTTAACAATATTGTACTGGGTAAATAAATTTCTGAAAATTGAACATGATAGCAAAAAATCAAACGCACAAGCTAGACATAAATATCACAATCCAAAGCATTTTCCCAAATTATTTCAAATATCTTATTCACATTGCTTTGACGGGAGCTATAAAGCATGATGATGCTATTCTCGCAGGATATTTGCTTTTCAGATTTTTAACACATGCTGTTCAGCAAAGCACAGCAGCTTTATGCATGATTCCAAGCAATTCCTTGAAGCCTGCACATACTCACAGGCAACATGGCATTAAATAAATGAGTGATAAATGTCGCCCCATGATTAACTGCATCTTCTCCTATAACTATGTTTGCCATGGAGTGTCCTAAGCATCAAAGAAATGTAATTGTGGAATAAATACAGCTTCACTGCATTGATCTCTTACAACAGCGGATCTGCATGCACTTGAGTAACTCTAAACACATTTCTAAAGTGCAAGATTAGAAATTTAGCACATTAATGCCAATGTTAAAACAATATTTGTTTTTTTCATTTCATTAATTAAAGTGGTTTCTCCAAATAACTTACTGTAGTCCAGTGGATTTAATATTTCATGTTGAATACCAATTATGTTGCTTTATAAAGAAATCCCCTCTCTATATATTAATTATAAACTGATTGAAGTATTTCCATTTTCACTCCAAAAGAAAGTAAGTAATGTAAATCATTCTCACTTACTAAGTCAACCAAATAGCAATGTAATTTTCAACTTTTGAGCAGGGTGGACTTACACATTCAAGTAGAAACAATAAACAACGGTAATATTTACAACAAGCATGTTGACAGCACGATCCTATCACGCCATATGTTTTATTCACACTCACCGACAGACACTACAATGCCCCTCTTGGTTAATTCCTCTGTCACTTCTTTTGCATTGGATAGTTCTGGGGCTATGGTTACAATGGCAACATTGTCTAAACTTCTATACATGTCTAATAAGCTTTGAAAACCATTGTCGAAAGTGCGTATATATTCACTGGGGTGAGCTCCTAGCTTGTCTTTACTAATGAATGGTCCCTCTAAATGTAAACCTAAAACAATCACATACATGTAACTTACCTTTATTGACTAATTAAGGTTCTCATAAAACAAGGCAAGATTACTATTCCGTCGCTATCAACAAGAATATAATCAGTGTGTGGTATTTTGCCACTGTCAGCACATTCCTCTCTTTAATAACTATCAGATTTATTAAATGTGATAACAGTCAGCTATAGTGCTTACAATCAAAGCTTTGAATGAGATCATCTTGACATTATTCTCAATGCTGACAACTTTTGGGAGAGGCGCACAATAATAACAATCACCTAGCTTCTCATAATGTTATTTTAAAAGCCACTAGACTTGTTCAAGAGCAGCTGTTGAAAAAATTCCTTCCTCAGGGAGACATTTGTCATTTTGTTTTGCTTTCTCAGAGATGAATACGAGATAACAATATTTGAGTGTGTGCTAAATAGTAACTTGATTGACAATGTCGCCCGAAGAACTAACCCCTTACTTGCTATAATTACCACACCTTTTTCCAGATATTTCGCTCTAGTCACTATGAATTACATGACTGAGTTTAGAAATGCTTTAACCGGTGAAAATTTAACAAAATAAAAAAATATTAATAAATAATTGCTTATATGTACTGATATGCTTGCAAAAAGGAGGGTATTTCTTAGACCAAAGAACATAAGATTTACTTTTGGTTTTGGCTCAGCATGCATTTTGTGAAATGAATCGTATGAGCGCACACAGCACTACGTCATTGTTCATTCACAGAATGCGACATGCTGGGGGGACCGTTTGGGTCTGAGGCTGGTGTCTCCACCAATTGCATGCAAATAGTCTATTGTAAACTTCATACAATAGTTGTATTGAATCCTTACTGCATTAAGCAATAAAAAGAATGGGTATTTTCATGACCCATGCTTACCTAAAACCTGAGCTCCGTGTTTTCCACCATGCACTTTATGAAACTGTGGTATAACACTTTTGTAATACTGTTGAGATGAAGTTATAACAGTTGGCACAAATGATGTGACGCCATGTGCTAGAA
>JAOXYB010041837.1:7317-27605 GCA_028565635.1 Phoronis ovalis | reverse complement strand
AGGCATTCCTTCTCAAGAAGGTTTTGCATGGGCTAAGGCAGACAGCATCTGGCAGTTTATTTGGATAAAGATACCAGGTGTCTAAATCATACACTGAGTTTGTAAAATGGTCTTATTCCAAGTGCAAGTGTGGAAAAAAAATTAGAATGTACACTTCTCTGCTGGTAACACTGCAGATTAAAAGAGTGAAACAGTCTGCTAAAAGATGTACCAAGGCTCAATGTGGAGAATTTTGTCTGTTTTGTCTTTTTTGTTTATGTCTTTTTATATGGCAATAAATTTAAGTGTCATGCTACAGTGCCTAATTAGTTTAATGCTGACATTTTGGAACTATAAACACATATAGCTAGAAATTACAATATTCCTGGGTGAGAATAACAATCCTGCCATCGTACAGCAAAAATTACAAAAAGCTACACGTATGTTATTTGTAAATAATCTATAAAATGTCTTTTTTCTGAGAGCCCTCTTGGATATGGTGGCCATATTGAAAAGGATTGAGTATAATGTTACTTGTTAAGTCATATTGTTTAAGAAATTATGTAAAATCTTACACAATTCAATGTTACTTACTTTAGATTTTTGACAAAATGATAGTGCTTTTGCAAAAAAGCATTTGGATCGCCATATTGGATTTGTCAACCATTTTGGAATTTTATGTTTGCATCTTCATGTATAACTGGTCAAGGATCAGCCTTTTATCAAAGCATGCACTACTTTACTACTGAGAAATACTATTGCCCATTTTACAGAATATTTTTTATCAGCATATCTAGCTCCTGGCAGCCATCTTGGATTTTGACGCTCCACAGCAGTACCGGACAAAATCCAAGATGGCTCCCACTCCAGATTTGTTACTTGTGACTCAAAGGACCTGCTTGCCAAATTTCATGCTTTTATCCGCTCGGTAAATGTAATTTTGCTAAGCCACCTGACTATAAGGACGCCGAGCTGGGTAGAAAAGTCAAATTTATAAAAACGATTTAATTAATGATAGAAGAGTAAAATTGTCGACTAGCAGTATAATCATTCCATCTTTAGGCTAAAGAACCTATGGTTAAGAACGGAATAAAATCTGACCTTTTAGCTGATCAATGTTCATACACCATTATAGCTTAAATTTTACAAGTATATCTTGAAAGCCCGCCAGTGCACTGAAAATACCTTTCTCTTTTGACTTTTATTAACTAAATTATATGTAGATTATTTTTATTAGTTGTACCATGGGATGGGATAGATCTAATATATACAAAATATACCAATGTGTTGCAAGTCATGAAAACATACATTTTACAAACATACAATTTACAATTATAAAACTATCTGCATTGTCTCTGTCCTCTCAACTTTATTAGTCATAGTGCACTCATTAATGGCGTATTTAAGTTCATAAATACAAATGACAAATGTGGTTATAATGGATATAAACATGCTCTTATTAATGTGTAATCCTAGAGTAGGATACGCTCCAAACTATATCATACACATTACAGGTTAATAACATAATCTTATTATCGAAAACTAATAGTGCAAATATATTTTAAATCATCCTATATGAATATTGATAACTAAAGTTCATTTAGTTAAGTTACTAAAGCGAAAAGTCTGTGGAGAAGGCGTATTGTATTTTTTAATCAAAAGATAGACAAGCATATATGATCCACAACAAAAGCTTATGTGACCTTAGCCCTAGCTACAGTACATACTATTTTTATGTCTTGATGTACATTGCTTTTCTAACAAAGTAATTCTTAGTTTGTATTTACGTTCATAAATCTAAATAATACATTTAAAATGTTGAGTAGTTTGATAAATATATAATGAATATTTATGGAACAAAGATTGTACATAATTTCCGAAAAAATAAATGTTGGGCGTCGTCTCAATATTTAGTGAGATATATTTAGTAGGTATAAGTGAGATAAGTATTTAGTAGGTATAAGTGAGATATATTTAGTAGGTATAAGTGAGATATATTTAGTAGGTATATTAAGTGAAATGTATCACAAATATGAACTTTATACTACGTACACCATTTCTTTATCGCAGAGCAAAGAATTTCAGATTATCTTTTATTATGTAAGAAATTATGCGAAAACTAAATTTATATGCTTACCTTGAAAAATGGGACAAATTCTCCAAGCCCCGATGCCTCCTTCTTGCATAAACTGTCCTACTGCCACCTCGAGGTAAAACAGTGGCACTCCACCGATGATGACAAATATAAAATATGGAAGAAGAAATGCACCTAAAAACAATATTTTTAAAGTATTAGGCGTGGTAATTAATTAAAACCTTAAAGGTTCGATGAAAAAAAGTATCTACAAATCTACATGTTTATTTGCTAACACTGACTATGCTTTGAGTTTTCAAAAGTCCTTTACAGTTTGTAAATATTAGATGAATGGAATACATAAGATATAAATTGATCATGAGATCTTGCCAATCTACCATTAAAAAGCGAACTCTAACAAGAACAGTGAATGAACCGGCAACAAAAAATGAAATTGCATGTCATCATTTGTATAATAATGTATGAGACCAAAGTTCATTATTTATATGCCTTAAGTTGAAAATCTGTAAATTTGTGGCCCATTAAATGGAAAAACAGGAAACAATGAAATCATGTTCTTTTTGTAGCTGGTTTAAATTCAATGCTAAACATTCAGCGTAATCAATAGGGGACTTTAAAAGTGACCGAAAAAAAATGTTTCTGGTTATTAAGTCTCCCGTTCAAAAGCACGTTAATTGCTAGGATATATAATAGAGTAACCAGCGAAGCAAACAACCTAGCATAACTACATTTCTAAAGGACAGTCTTCAGAGTAATTTCTTTGTCGTACAAATGTAACATTAATTATTATGGTAATGGTTCCTCTTACTAATGCTGATAGGCTGCATCAATCATTTGAGGAATTAAAACAAGTATAGGTGAGAAATTCCAAGAGTATAATATTTAGTACTCTCACCGATAGAACATTGTTCATATTTAATATTCCTGCGCAATTAATAAAATTACATGAAGTACCATGCGCGTAGTGTCCTATAGTTTAAGGTCTTGCAGCTTCTTGTTGACCGATTTTGAGTTTTTGACATTAGAATGGTGCGATTGGTCCATGAAAGCAAATGTAAAAGCTAATAGATAGATAATGTGTTAGTAGTGCATATGTATATTACTGGAGCATTTTAATGACCAGTAACGTACACTTTTTTGCGAGAATTAATGATAGCAATAATCGAATGTGTTTCAGGACTTGGATATAATTTTATGTATTGGGCTCATGGTTAAGAGAATCTCAATATATAACGCCGGTGCGTTGTTCGAATACCTTTGATTTGCTTCACAATGTTTAGATCAACATAACATCGTTTTACACTTCTATACTTCATTATCCGGGTTCATTATCAACGTATAATCTTAAATAAATATTAACCTGTTGACACCCGTGTTATATGCTTAGGTACACTTTAATAAAAACAGTCCCGGGGTAGCAGTACCTATTTTTTTATCGAACTGTGATGGAATTTTCCTATAAGGAAATGTTGAAAAAAGTAAAAAGCTTTCAAATGAGTCATTTAAAAAAAACGAGACATAAAATGAGATTTTTCTTTTTCAATTAAATATTTTAATGAAAGTAATATAAAATAATCCAAACGTTATAATGTTTTAGGTAAACATGAAAAGTGTATAGAAAGCTTTAACCCTAGCTGGTTTATAACTGAATATAGCATGTTTAAAGTGACTGCCCATGCTTCTATAACATAAGTACTTTGCCATAAAGTAAAATATCTTACGATGTTAGTATAACTGTCTGCTATTAAATTTCCCCGTATACTTCATTCAACAAGAAGAATTATATAATAACTCTTGCCAAAATGATGATTGCGTAAGTGGGGGATCGGCCGTACTAGCTATTTCTATAACAACAAAAGAAGGCTGAGTCGCAGTTATGCTCCTGAGGTTACTGTGCGCAGCAAAACCAAAACAAGCCACGGGACATCTGCATGCTATTTGTAAAATTATAAACATGATAGTTAACAGGATAAAGTGCTTTACGTAATGTCCCCTTAATAATGTTTGGAATGGTGCTTCTCTGGAAAAATGAATATCCGCCGCTGAATATTTAATCGCAGTAGTCATTCCCGGGTAGTAAATAAGTCTTTAGACCCAAAACTAAAACCAACTTAATATGGAGAGGCAACTAAAAAACGTCAATCCCAAAATAAATAAGAAAATCATCACAAAATGTCATTTCATTGACGCTTTTATTGTTTAAAAAAAATTAAAATACCAATTGGAAATAAAATATCCTCTTTACTAATAGCTCACCTCCGCCATTTTTATAACACAGGTAAGGAAATCTCCAAACATTTCCAAGACCGACAGAAAATCCAATACAGGCTAGTACAAAGTCGATTGGCCGTGTCCACGTTTCTCTCTCAGGTTCTGTTGAAGTATCAGAAGATTTTTCAGCGTCAACACCACTGTCGCCCATAGTTTCTAGTTCTTTTCCTTTGGCCATGATCCTTATCAGTGGCTGTCTTCTGGTTAAGATTAAGCTACAATGAAAATTAAATTAAGAATTGTATCAAGTAGGTAACGACATTTCCCACAAGTACTTAATAACACAAAACATGTAAAGTTTGCTTCTTAATAATTGTAACAAATACTGGAAATTGTTGAAAGAATGTTTATTTACCTCCTACGATAACTATAAAAAAAACTTGTTTATTCTCTTTTGTTTACTGAGTAAAATATAGTTGTACTCACAAAATGGTGTACCAGTGCTCTGCGGTCTGTTATGAGTTTCAAAGAGGGTCATTGTGTTATGGTGTGACGTATACAGGTTGATTATAGCTATTCATAAAGTACAAGGTAAAATAAAGGTGTCATGTATATACCTGGTATTCATCAATTGTTATTCAGAATCAGGGGTCGGAATAAATTATTTTGAATTGCATGCAGCAAGGTTCACATAACAGATTACAGTGTAAATACTACAGGTCAGAACTATTATATCATTTATAAAATGTGTACTCACCAGGTAAGCAAAAAAATGAATAGGAAATTCACTATAGGTGTTCAGTTGCCTGGGATGTTGGGCTATATATAGAGTGTTATTTGTCTTCTGCATAATAAAGCCATAGTATGTAGAACTATCAGAAATTATTTGTAATTCCTAGTTTAAATATGTTTAACTTTGTTTGTTTTTCCTTTAAGTATTTTCAAATGTTATAGGACTCTTGATGTAGGAAGTCGCCATGAGCAACAATTTCAGCATAAAATTAAAAAATGTCTGTGGAATGAACCAAGGGATAAAAGGCCAAAGCCTGTATATTCAGGAAGTATAGCCTCCAGGAGTAGGCTGTATTTTAGGTAATATCCCCGATAATATCCAAGTGAAGCTCCTGTTACAATACCGTGAATTTATCTTGGAAAAAAGAAAGCCTGATCAAGAGGGACTTATACTATCTACAACGAAATTTGAACAAATTTAAATAATCCATAAATAATTTAAACTAAGAAAAATACCCGGTCCGGGGTCTACTAGCTTCAAGTTGTGATGAATTTTATTTTTTCCTTATCTTGTACAGCTTTCTGTATTAGTTACATTTTACGCGTATGTTTTACAACGTAGATCCAACCTAGTAGAATTTTCAGTGGTTGAATAATTTATACATTTTTGTAACTAGTTATGATAGTCCCAGATTAAAGCATACCGTACTTTCTTTTGTTTGTGAAACCGTATTCTGAACTTTTTTATTCAGAATGTAATGCAGTCTCAATAAAGATAGCATTGTATTTGGTCACTGACACTGGAATATGTCTCTGTCAAAGAACTTGTAAAATGAATGATAATTAAAATTTATGCCAATGATTATTTTGACCTAAAATGTTCATACATCATGATATTATAAAATCTGCACTAACGCAAAGCAACCCGAGATGTACAGCCCGCTAAAGTATACACTAAAGTGGCCGGTATAGAAGCATGCAATGTACCCGACACGGAAACATATATAGTAGTCTGGGAATATAGTATTAAACGAGGGAGGTGATTATCCAAAATATCAATAATGGTGTATGTTGTATGATATATCATGGGTAATCCCTATACATTTCCCGGGTACATAGCTTACTGCACAAAAAATTAAAATCGCTGATCATCAGTTTGCCCACACCGAAAAAATGCCTAAGTTTACTAGCTGAACCCCCGATATGTAATATTCCCTCTAATAAAAGCATCTCTTCGTTCGTCCTTGCTTTCGCAACATTTTTGTAATCTTTAGTGGTTGCTGCACTGACAGCTGTAGTTTTATATAAGGAATATAAATGTTAGGATACATAGTTAGGGAGATGGGGGAACATCGCAAATGTGAAGATTCTTATGAATGTCAACTAGTAGCTGAAACCCCCAATTAATTCTATATCAAATGCTCAAATGGCTTTTACATCTAGTAACG
The DNA here is from genome assembly GCA_028565635.1 of Phoronis ovalis. Classification (NCBI taxonomy): domain Eukaryota; kingdom Metazoa; phylum Phoronida; family Phoronidae; genus Phoronis; species Phoronis ovalis. The sequence continues at coordinate 21,140 of JAOXYB010041837.1, read as the reverse complement.
GACTAACTAAAGAAGCAACAATGATAAGTGACAAATACATAACAATGATAAATAACAAATGCACAATTATAATGATAAATGACGAATGCACTAAATGGGCCGAGTACTCGCCAACCTTTTTGGGCGGGAATTTACTGCTGGATCTAGATAATAAAAATTTTCTTACTAACAAGCAAGTTTTAAATTGCTTCATTTCTGCATTCAAATAAAATATCTATATATTTAATTTAGATGTGAAAAATTGAGTTAGAAAAGTACGAAATATATATGCTTTTTACCGCCAGTTCTCTAATTAACAGCAACTTAGAGTCTCCAGAAACCTGTTCGGAGTCCTGGCAACTTGCGCGACTCCGCGTAAATGACGGCTCACGTATATAGTAGCAGGAATTTCGTTGCGAAACCCGGAAAAAGGGTTTGAATGGTAGGGTTTGAATGGTAGGAAACAGGTGCGGATTCCACACTGGTTAGGTAGGCATGTTTAAAGAACTGGTGTTATTGCATATTTTTCTACGATTTTGGTTGCTAATGTCTATTTCATTCTAAAAATTGGATCCATCCAAGTTGGCAAAAAAACATTCGGGGTATTGAAAAATACGCCGGATATTGGTGTTATGTTATAAAGTTTAGGTAGTAAAATTCATTAAAGAAAGGGAGGTCAATAAAGATGGTCGTCTCGTATAAAGGGTCAAAGTTTTATATGCCAACTTTCAAAATTTACCGCCCCAGAAGTGCTCACCAGGTGCATGGGAGGTCAGTGCAGATACATTGTTTCCCATCAGATGGCGGTAACGTAACGCCACAATAAATGAAGGCTAACCTCGATGAACTTTACAAATGTTATGTTATTCAACGGGATTCAACCCCTTTGGTCTTGCATATGACCCATAAAAGTACAAAATGCAATTTATCAACCGACTGGAAAGTAATTTGCTATCCACCGATAACAGAAGTCATAAAACACAATAAATATATATTTATTATGCTGAACTTGGTTTTATTCAATAACATTACATAGCTTGCTACGCAATATACAAGTTTATAAATGAACTAAGATACACCAAGACGACTGACAATGTCTTCAGTTAAGAAAAAAACACAAAAACCATCTCCAAATTTTAAACGGGATTCAAGCACATGAACAATAGTATCTTATCAGATTCTTTCTTTCATCTCCTATAAGAAAATCAGTATGTTCTCAAATGTCTACATTGTTTTAAAAAGTTGAGACAATTTTCTATTTAAGACTTTATAGAAATAATACAGTGATGAAACTTATTACTACCAATTTTACCTAATGGAGGTAGGTCTTGGAAGCAAGAAATGAGCACGATATCCAAAATATTATATAGTGATAATTTTACAAATACAAAAGGCAGGCAAAAAATGCAGCAAACAGATTCTGTATTATAAGTATTGTCAATGGCACTACAAATGTACTAACATCAAGAATCATCACGCCAGTTGTCTTTATGGTGATTAAACACTAACAAATGTAGCATTATGGAATACATCTGGCATTACAAAGATTGAATGACTAAATCCAAAGATGCCATTTTTGACAGAAAATAGTTTTAAACAAAATAAAAAGAATACAAACAAATTGTTTCGGAAAAAAATTCCTTTTAAACGAGAAGAAAAAGTGAAGTTAACCTTGCAAAAATGACATTAACCAAATTTTTACGCATATGCCAATGTCACTCGCTGAGATAATGCCAGCTGATGGCAAAATAGGTATCACACAAGTTCAGTAGCAAATGCATGGATATAAAAACTAAACATTCAGTCAATATACAGTAAGGTACAAGTAATCTTTAAGTTGGTAAAATAGAATAACTTTGATCTCAATCTCACATATTACAACCGTATAGTACTGCAAGTAACAAGCTACTCGATCAGGGAAGTTACTTTTTTAGCAGTCGATTTTCATAGCAAACCTAAAATTCAAACTCTGAAGAGCAAAATATGATTTGCATTTGATTATAGTTGAATTATAAATCTACAAATGTAAAAGATCGAGATGGCACTAACTCAATAAATGTGACTTGTGCCACTGATACAAAGAGAGTCCCTTAGTAGTAGTACTGTATCATAACTTGTAGCACTAAATTAATGAGACAGTCCCTAAATAGTACTGTATCATGATTTGTGGCACTGATATAATGAGACAGTCCCTAAGTAGTACTGTCTCTTAACAGCTTTGGTTTAAAATTAGTGTGGCACTAGAAACACGGTTGGCACTGAAATGCTGCGGAGGTTTCCACACAGCACTAAATATCAGTTATAATTAATCTTAATTAATCAATAATCCTAATCCAGCTTATTCTCAAAAAGTATTTCTGTCAAGTTTTACTTGGGTTGGCCAAATGTTGGGATACTGGATTCATATGTGCGCCAAATAATTTCACTTTTGAAGTGTCTGAATATAAATTTTACCTCATGTATGTGCACTTCCAGCACTGTACCAAACAAAATACTGTTGGCTTCATAATATTACAACAAAAAGAGAAGTATATAAATGTCAATGAAATTCTTCGGGTTTACTCAGATCTCTGGAAGTTAATTACGATGACAACTAATATGGTCAAGGACACGATTAGATTGTGTTGCAACTCGACACACACGATCTAGTCTCATTAAAATACAAAAAAAAGCTTATGCAGCCACTCACAAACAATAGCATTGCACACAACATGATTTCCTATTGTCTTTATCTTATGTACAAAATGTTGTCTATATTTACAAGTCTTCTGTAGGGATAATGTTTTTCAAGTAGTCTTTTGTTCCCATATTATACCCAGTGCAGTCTGAGTTTTTTCAAGTTCTCACAACCTTGTCTTGTTCATTCCAGCTTCTTAAAAGGTACGACTAACTGCCTTTCAATTATTTCCAGATCAGAACCTACTTTCAATTTCTGCATTCAAAAGTGTTTCTAATTTCAAAATTTTCCTTCAATGTATCTCACAAGCTGATCTTTCTAATTCCTTTCAGTGTCCTCTCAGTTATTAAATGGCGGATTCATACACACACATATTGGAATTAGTTGACGACACAGTATCCTTTCCATCAAGATTTGTTGTTTCTTCATCTGATATCTGACTATCTAAATCTGCAAGATCATCATTGGGACGTAGCTGGTGTGCCTGCAGCTTTGGACGGATCAATTTACAGATGCGCTAAAAATAGAAAATAAAAATTGGAAAATTTAATATAACTGCAAATACAAAAATAAGGAAGCGAAATTCTGTGTAGCAATCAATGTGCATAACAATGAGATAGATAAATTACAGAAATGAAATTTTAAAATATTCTTATTCTGTACGCCCTGTAAGCTTTTTAGAATATTTGAAAATTATGTCTAGAAGAGTCAGTTAGATTGAAATATGGGAAGAATCAGATTTCAATTTCATTAACGATTTCCATGTAGATAAAAATTACAAAGAATTCTCCAAGTTCGGTCTGCTACATATACAGATCACTGTCCTCCAATTATCAGTATGCTCTCTGTGTATCAATCCATATATGGTTGTAGAAAACCATAGTAGGAAGAGACATCTCCAGAAAATATTTGACAATATACCTAAGACATGCCTGTTTGTCACCTTCTTGGCAAGAAAAGACAACATATGATTACTGTACCTCTATAAATGTTCCTTCTTCTAGTGATATTTTAACAATCATTACGATAGGTACTAAAACAATAGAAGACACTGCCATCAACCAACCAATGCCTATAGCCCATTTTGGATATTCATACACACGGTTATAGGTCAGTTCCGAGTAGGTAATGCCACTCATTACAAACATCACCTATAAAAATAAAAATTGAGAACTCAGAATACAGAAAAAGTAGTGTTAAGGTCCATCAACATGTTGTCTGTGGACTGGGTATGTCTTGCTTACCTATGTTACGAGGATCATTTTCTAGCTGTTTCATAACAAAATGTTTCGTATACAACGGTTCATAAATGGATATAGTCTAAGTTTCCAAGTTTTGCAAGTTTGACTTATAAATAAATCAATCTCAGAGAAACAAATGAACCTGCAAATAGGACAGTCAGTCCTCTCCAGCATTTTAAGTGAAACATTTATAAAACATTTTTCTGTTTAGGTTAGAGACATTAAGATTCAAATGAATGAACTTTAAATTCTTAGCAGACATTTAGTGTACTAAACTCATACAACTGGTGTTATAAATTTATTTCAGTATTGCAGTTGTTAAAATGTTTTTCTGTTTTCTTCTGGCAGAAGTGTAAGGAAGCTTAGTTTAATGAAACACTTGGAGCTTCAGCATAAATAATACATGGGAATAATTTGCTACACATGCATTCATTGGAACTTAATTGTCTGAACTCATCTGGACTAACATCCTAGGTTACACAAACAAAAACAACATAACAAGAAAATTAAAACAAGAGAAATGAGCTAAATTAAATAAACAGAAATCTTCCACAACTTAGTCATAACAAACCAGTCAGGAATGTTTAAGAACTGTATCACATATAAACAATATGTCTAAATTATGAAACAAAGATTTTTTAATGTTAATATCTGAAATAGCAACTGAAAATATTGAAGCTGTTTCGAAAATAGACAAAAAGTAATATTTGAAAAAAACAGTCACAAAATCTTTATAGAGCCCCCGTTTAAGTTTCACTAAGATTTTCTTACTTTATTGAAATTCAATTTGTTACAGAAAGTACAAATATTAATGTGCCATATTATCGGAGGAATCATGAGGCCAAATGTAATGGTATGATGCGTCTACGTCTGTTAGTATTGATATACAAAAAATTTAAATAATCAAAATAATCGCACATAACTTAATTTGATATTTTCTTACGAATGCATGACATTGTGAAAGTAAGTAGAATTTAACACCCCCCTCCCCAATTAGAATAAAGTTAAATATTTTAAAAAGCTGTTTAATAATCACAAGGGGTGGATTTCTCGTAGCTATCTTATTGTGTGTGTGTGTCTCTAAAACCTATGCTGTCTGAATTTAACATATGCAAGAAACCCATCCCACATCCACAACTTAGCTATTAAGAAGCATTACTTACAAGAGTGAACAGTGGGGTAACAATCACCCAAGCAAACTTGAAGATTGGAAGTTTGACTTGAAAGCCATTTCTCAAATAAAAGCTGTCGATTCTGAAACCATACATCATAGCAAGGTTGTCTTGGAAACGATCAACTCCTACAAAGAAATTTTCAGTATTAAAGTAAGAGAACATACAAAGACAACCCAATACATAGCTTGCAGTATGACTACCTGGCCAATCCCAACATGTTTAGCCAACAGTTCAAATATCCACAATTTGATAAGACTCTTGGAATTTAATAAAAATAAAATAAGCTAGAGTAATTGAAATTGAATATGTTTATAAGCAATATATTTCATTAATACAATCAGGTGAGAAGTAGAGAAAAGCCCATTAAAATGCAATTTGTCTTCTACACTCATTCTTTATGGCAATTATTACAAATTGCACTGCTAATTTCACACATTCGAAGAGTTTGATTTACTATATGCTTACATTAATCTGCATCACTTACCATATATCCAAGCAACAGCTATACATTCAAACAGAGCAATGAGTAGAATAATACGACTACCAGAGTAGAAATCGAACAGCTGGAAAACATACATGCCACCCTGGAATAAATGAACATTACAGTTACACAAATGTACACAACAGACTACACTGTTTCCAGAAAGATTCTCGCGTAGACTCAGGTTTAACCAAGAAGTAATAATTACATAAATCTGACCACTTATGCAATATGTATGTTTTGCTTGAAATTTGCATACAGATTATGTGCCATTGACAATTTTTGTCATTGCAATTACAACTCAAGCTACATATAAACATACCTCAGTGACCATACTCAAACCAACAAAGAAAGACGCCAGACACACCATTCCAATAAAAATTTCTCGATTCCATCCACGACGTAAGCGAGGGAAGACATCAACCACAGAGGTGACAAATCCCTCTACACCAACAAACTATAACGAAAATCGAGAACATAGATACAGATCATTGTATAGAACTAGGCTCACTTTTTGCTACCAATGCAATAAATTATCATTCATAAATTTATCCCAGAATTAAGAGAAACCTCAACTACTATAGAAACACACAAATTACTTCTTGAGTACCACCTTTGACAAGCAAGGTATTTTAGAAAAGACAAGGCAGCTCCAAGTATTTTGGATGATGTAAAATATGTAGTGGACATTTGCTTGATATCTTATTTACAGACAAATTGATGTGCTAGTAGTCATGCCTGTAGACTTGTAAATTAATAAGACATTCAGTCTGTGTACAGACTAGTGCAAAGCCAGCCAGATACATTATTACTAATTAAGTAGAACTTTTGTAGAGTAAAGAAATAAGCAGCTCTTTTGAGTTAAAAATGAAATTAGCACAAAAGTAATGTCTAGCTTACAAGTTTCATGAATGTCCCTTACCTGACTGTCCAAACCCAGTAGAATAACCATGATGAAGAATAGTATTGACCAAAGCTGAGATATTGGCATCTGGGCCAGTGCTTTTGGATAAGCAATGAAGGCTAGTCCTGGACCTGAATTAAACCAGGAAAAAATTCAAATCAGGTATGAAATTTTTCAATACTTTTTGGAAGTTATAACGCTTGTTCTAAATTAATAGACCCTTTGGATTACAAACACTGCCAAAGAACTGTTCATTCCATTTAAAGCATAACACCGAAACACACAATACAACCAGAATACAGCATGGACTGAATGTAGAGATTTAGAAAGAAAAACAAAAAGTTTAAACTATACAAGACTTCTTCATGGAAAAGTAAAATTGCTACTGATTGAATAATGGAGAAAATCTGGTATCCCTACAGATCATTACCTGATTCGGCCACCATTTCAACTGAAACCCCTTGTTGTTTCGCCATAAAACCGAGTACAGAAAAAATGACAAATCCAGCAAATACGCTTGTACCACTGTTGACGCAGGCAAATATTACACAGTCCCTACAAATGACATACAACAATGAAACAAGTATTTATGAGTCAGAATTTGAACAAGTAAGTTGAAAAGCAATCAACCAGTAACAATTTTGCCTCCTTCACCGTCTCTCCTATGTCTGCCTTCTCGTTACTCCCATTTTTTTAAGCATAATGCATAAGTTTATTTAACCAGCTTTCTAGGGGCACTTCTGTAGTGTTTTGGAAAGAAAACAAACACTTTCTATTTTAGCTCCTGCAATTATTTACCTAATATAATACAAAACTAACATTCATGATATTTCGCCAGGTTCTATTGCAGAAACTTAAAAAATGGTAGTTTCTTAAAACTAATCATTACAATTATGTTAATTTATTCTACAATAATAGTTACAACAGTTCTTAACGAGTCAATTACAACTCACATCACTTGCTCGGAGTCACCGGAGCAGCCTGAAAATATACTGAGTAAACAAAACAGCATGAATAAATAGTTGGAATGGTATTATGTGGGTTAAAACAAGTGTTATGCATTAAGAATAGCTTTCAGCAAAACACAACTTACTTGAAGGAGTTATGGTGGAATTTGTTATAGCTACCCAAAGCCTGCAGTGTACCCAAACTTATGGAATATGAAAAGAATATCTGGGTTCCAGCATCAACCCAAACCTATAAAACAGAAACATGACACTTGGGCAAGTGAAATATTTGCACAACTCATAAATACACATCCAATGGTCCCAACCAATTATATCCGCATGATTGATTTTCATAACACACAACATAAATGATTTATTTATGAAGTATAGAATATGTTATAACTCGTCTTACTCAAATATGAAGTACATTTACATGTACAAATTTAATAGCTTTTTTTTAAAAAACATTTTGTTATTTACATTTGTTTAAGGTAAAGATTCGAGCAAATTCAGCCAAAAAATGTGTTTTGACGATAATGTCAACATTTAATTGATATAGAATATCAGAAAATTAAACAAGTAGCTGTTAAGTATCTGCAATTCTGTATACCTGCATATCTGAAAGCCTGTCAAAGCTAGGAGTCAGGTAGAATTTAATTCCATCAATAGCACCATCTAGTGTTGCACCTCGGATTAACAACACGCACATCAAAATGTACGGTGATGTGGCAGTGAAATACATAACCTATGAAAAATAACAGGACAGCGCTATAGTTGGAGAAAAGGCAAAAGAATGGAATCAGAGGTTACACAAAATGAGTTGAAAATAAAGTAATCATAATGTAGGGGTGTGACTATTTTCAGTAGCAGGTTTTCACTGGCAACATTACTACACAAACTTACAATACATACGGATGACTAACTATAATAAACAATTATATTGTCCACTACATATTTATAATTAAGTATCAAAAAGGTTATTATATATTATATTAATAATAACTACATGCATACATAACTTCGAGTACTTGTTCAAAAAAATAAAGGTATACATACACCTTTGTTTGCTCAAGTACACAAAAGTACATATGCTTCAATGACATTATTTCTACATAGCAACTCAATCAAAACATTGGCTAGACATTTCCACTTTATTAAATATTTTTCTCGAGAGTGATGACGTATAAGCTTTGCAATATGATTATAGCAGGGGAATTAATGTATTTATTTATTCAAACTATGCTGATAAGTACTATGAAATACGGTACGGTACACAAGTAATATATCAGAAGGTGGTTGTCATAAAGATTTTAAGAGATAACCTCAATTTTTCACAGAGCGAAACTGCATACAGATATTACAAAATGAAATGCCATTTGTGGGAAAACTTGCATAAATTATTGATGATGTTAAATCCTGCATACTGTAAACAGTCACACACACACACTGCGATTTTGGATATTGTTAAAAATATTACAAAAAGCTGTTGTAAAATGATTTCATACACAAAAAGAATAAACAATGAAAAGATAAAGGCGAATTTAAAAATGACAGCAGAACTTGCTTGTTGAGTGATTGACAAACAATGAAACATTTTATCATACAATGTCATAAATAAAAAATGTCCTTATGATCAACGACGCAAATGACATAAATACAAGCCTGAATGGGCATTAATCATCAAATATGCACGACTTTAAATTGAAGCTACTCAACAGACATTTTGTGCAACCAAAATAAACCATTCACACTTTTAACCTTCATTGACAAATAAAGACAGAGACAGAACAAGTGTTTAACTGTCTATTAAAAAATTTTGATAAATGGAATAATTTGTAATATTTTTCAAGTAACAATAACAGTAAATATGGAAATGTCCAAGTTTGCAAAATACAAGTAGATCCTTATAATATTACAGTAATTTCGGATGTCAATTTCCATACCGAGAATTGGTTCGACTTGTCAGTCTGTGCTTCAGTGGGCACTATTCTTGTACCCCTTTTAGAGAAGATACATGAAAAGGCTCGAACTGTTTAGTCTTACAATACACAAAACTAACAAGGAAACCAATTCGTCCGTGAGCTTGATCCTGTTACGGTCAAAACAAGGACATAAAGACAGTCCAGAAATTGGAATCCAAATAAACTGTACGCAGTAAACACGTTCCTGAAGGGAATGTATATTACGCTGTAGGAAAAAGGGGTTAAAATGCTGTAACTGCAGACTGTACATAAAATGTACTCTACATTGCATCACAAAGATGCAGCATTCCAGTTCTACAAGACAAACAAACTTGCTCATCGTTAAGTTATAACAGGAGAGGACAATTCGCGCATCTACAGCGCAACAGAATAGGAGGCATCTGTTACCATGGAAACATGGTAAGCCACCCAAATCACCTTGCCAGAGGATTTAATCCCTTTCCAAATGCAGAAGTACACTACAATCCAGGCGAGTAGGAGACAGAGGGCGAGGTCCCATTTGACCATACCAGGCTTGTCTATTCCAGGTGACAACTGCAGCACTTTCAGCCTGGGAAAATAATGTAGCTGCTCATTATGAGCGTTAAGAAACAGCCAGCTTCGACTGTGTCAATGTGTTGTATTTAATTATACTATTATTATTATTATGTTATAGCTGACTGACTTACCAACAGACAAACTATAAAATGGTCTAATTATTGTGCATACTATAAAAGGAACGTGAAAAGGACAGTGTACGAACCTAATACAGGTAAGGATGATGGTTATTTAGTGTTAAAATTCTATATTTAGGTCTTTGCCTTGCATATTCCCCAAATATCAGCAAGAAAGTGTGCAAGCGAAAATGAAAAGCCAGCAAATTTCACCAAACACAAGTTCGTCTGGGTTATATCCTTTTTAATCTAGTAGCATTTGGGTTAGTAAACTTAATGCACGCCCCGCAGTACTTAGTACAAAAGCTTCGACAGGTTTGTAGTTACATATTTTGGCATAATATCATGCAGTATAGGTACAGAGCGAATGTGTCGTGTGTTGGTTGTGTCTTTTTATTTTGTATGTCACTCTTTATGGACAAGAAGGTGGCTCATTTATATCTTATGCCATTCTTTACGTCAGAATGATACTTACCTGTATGTTACCAATCAATAGTTCATCTCGTTACTAAATTTTTTATGCAGAAAGTTGTCAGAACAGTAGCAAGAGGTAATGTATAATTCAAAGCAATTGTCTTTTTTCTAATGAATAATTGACCAGTCAATGCAAAGCAAACTAGAGGGCACAAGGGACTGTATGATACGAGTAACTTGACAATTTAGTAACCATATTAATAAACAGTACAAGACGACAACCAACGCCCACAAAAATTAAGCAGTCAACTGCACCCAAAGACATACTTATTTCTCAGTTAAAAAGTTCTAGGCCAACTCACACATGATTAAACTTGTTTTCCAGAAGTAAACATAATTAATTTGTATTTAATTAAATCAATGCTCCGAATTCAATTATCTGAATGCCTTGCCAAGTTTATTAGTGTGTACCTTCTGGGTAAGCATACACATGTAGCTCATAACGTTGTGTTCAAGATTCCAGAACAGAAATAGTAGATTGCACAGCATCTAAAGTTTATGCATGTTTCGAAAATCAGCTGTTTAATGAACCCAGTTTCCCTAATAAATACCTTATCCAACACATGTTAAAACCAGTTTGAAACATATGTGACATTAATATCATATTTACTGAAGGCTACAATTAACACAATTGCACAATTTGGTCCTGTTCTTATAATTTAGTTTATGTGTACATAAGAAGTTGGAAATATTATCATAGAAATTAAGTTAATTAAAGTCAACAACTGATAAACAAATCCTTTTTAACCATCATACCACAGATTTTCAGTAGCAGTTAGCTAATTAAATAGCTACTGTTTACCAGCTAAAAAACCTGAAATATAAAAGACTGCTATGGTTTTAATTCGACAAATAAACACAGCACAAGAATTATATGAAAACAACTGAAAAAGTCATCACTTACTGCCAGAATTCATCAACAGCATCATAATATTTGGTGATATTATCAAAATCAGTCGTATTACATTCTGGCTTCAGAATCGTTGTTGCGTTGGTATCATTTCCATATACTGTACGACAAGCACATGTGTTCCATTCATTGATGCAACTTGACCAAGGCAACACTGCGGCAAATGATGAGAACAGATAGTAGAATGCCCAGCTCAATATCACGTTGTAGTAACAATTCAAAAAGAATATGATCACAGTTGTTGCAAATCCAATGCCTGTAAAAAATAGAAGTTTTTGTGACACAGTTTATCAGCAGACAATATTAACAGATTTACTTAAAGACACAAGCCTTATTACAGTTTGCAAACGCATGTCAGATTGTACTTTGTCTTTTTTTTTTTGGTGTGTGATGGCAGCACATTCACAAATTAGAGTAACCTAGTGAATACTAACTATCATGCAAGTTACTTAAAATCATCCAGATGAACTAGACTTCAATTACCTTGTGTAATAATACACAAAATAAAATTATCTATATGTAATAGTTTTTATAAAACTGTTATTTTTTTAACAATCTAAATCGATTTTAATTGCCACAGTTAAAGAATTTCCTACAACTGCTACATAAAGAAAAAAAATATTGAACATACTATGTTACCGCCCCCCAGTTAATAATAAATTTAAGCTATAATGAGTGTTGATTAGGCAAATCGTTTAATCAATATTACCAGACATTAGCCCAACTCAATCAAAATAGTCAAGAATAGACTAGCTCACATTCAAAGAAGAGTACACAAAGCTATTTGGTTATGCAAACATGAGATTCTCAAGCAAATCGAAGTTTTCGATAAAACCCTTCTAAGGATCATCTTAAATTTCCAGTGGAATAATTGAAAGGGGTTATTTTTATTTTCTAACTTACTCACGATTTTTTAGTGTTAGATGTTCCACTTTTTATACACTTTAAACTGGTTCAAAAAATATGTAAAAGCCGGAGAATCAATTCAATTAACTGTTCATCCCAAACAACTCAAAATACTGCTGCAAATAATATGTGTCATGACACACCAAAGAACCCTAGACTTAAATTGTATTGTGCAGTATGTTCAATGTCCAAGCACTTTGCAATATTTTCTGTAAGACTAGTCAGCTGATATAATACACTTAATAAGATGGTCAGTTATCTATAATGCCAGAAGTTTCTAAGACAACAGTGCAATGAAATATTACCTTGAAATAATGGGCAAATATTCCATGCTCTGATACCCCCTACTGACATAAACTGGCCAATAGTCACTTCCAGGAAAAACATTGGAATACCACCGACAATGACACAGATGAAGTATGGCAGAAGAAATGCACCTGAAAATAGAAACAAAATATACTATTTCTAGCATTAAAGTTTTATTTTCATACACTGCCATCATAATTTTAATTACAGATTCATATTATGAGCAAATGGTGTTACAATTTCACATACCATACATAAGCGGGTCTTTCTGTAATTTAAAGAAATCTAGTATTAGGAAACAAGTGATTCTGAAGTTATGCCAAGTGTTTGACACTACAAATCTTATTTTTCTGTCTGGAAATGGAGGTGTTTATTAATGTACATGACATTTTAAAAGCTAGCTATACAACAAATATGTAATTAAATATTTAGCAGACATGTAAACAGTCAGTGCTGTTCACAAAATGTATACACTTGCACATCCCAAGGCCACAGAACAGTCAATGTTAGCCCCAAATACCGATAAAATGTTACCAATTTATACATGACCATATATGAAAATGAAAATGTCCTGAAGAGGTATGATATTTTTGCAGAGATTACTTAGTAAAGTGTACTTACCACCTCCATTTTTATAGCACAGGTACGGGAATCGCCAGACATTACCGAGCCCAACGGAGAAACCAATGCAAGCCAGTAAAAAATCAATTTTTCTTGACCAAGTTTCTCGTTTTGGTAATTTACTATCCACTTCAGAACTATCAGAGAATTCTTTTGAGCTGCTTAAACTCAAATTTGCTTCTTTGGCTTTGGCCTTTGCAAGGTCGTCTGCAGATTTGTCAGAATTATCCATTATTTCTCTGCAATAATGGAAGATGAAAACAATGGTTAAGCTATGATAACTACGAGATTTACAAACAGGTATTTTCCAGTTCAAGTATACGAGGACAGGTTAAGTTTTGCTGAGCCGGTTCATACTCAGCGTTCATGTTGTATGTTACCCCAGTTCAAGTATATGAGGACAGGTAAAGTTTTGTTGAGCCGGTTCATACTCAGCGTTCATGCTGTATGTTACCCCAGTTCATGTATATGAGGACAGGTAAAGTTTTGTTGAGCCGGTTCATACTCAGCGTTCATGTTGTATGTTACCCCAGTTCAAGTATATGAGGACAGGTAAAGTTTTGTTGA
>JAOXYB010041815.1:0-12904 GCA_028565635.1 Phoronis ovalis | reverse complement strand
AAGGTTTTCGCACTTCTTCCAGCAGGGCCAGACCACTCCGCCACCACTGTGGTTACATCAATTGTGACCTTATGCCAGCTAAATGATATTGTCCCTTTTGCACGTATAAATTAACACATCATCTCACAGCTTAACATTATACGGGACATTATAGCAGTTCCCGCTATTGTTCACCGCGGTGCTCAGTTTTCATCTGGGGTAGTACTCCAAACACTCATAGTCATGTATCCCCTAGGTATCTGGTAATCGTCCATTTCATGTTAAGCTGTTTAAGAAAACAAAACAGATACAAACGAACTAAATCAGTGTAGCTGGCATATTGTCACGAAAAATTCAGCTCCCTGGAGTTTCAAAATTTTTTTTTTTTTAAATACTCAAATTAGAAAATTTGTCAATTCACAAATTTAGAATGGTAAATATTTCATTTTGACTTATGCTTTACTAAAATATACTGGTAATAATTGTTCACTACAATATGCAAGATGCGAGGTACAATAAAACTGTGACATACTTTTTTAAGGATGTTATAGATCCGTGAAAATTTCAAGTATTATGAAAAATTTGAAGAAACACAATACAATCTCAAAATATGAACAAAATATCTACAAAAAAGGAAACTTCAACAATGATTTTAGGTTGTGGTACTTTCTGTTTTTAATGTTAAAAAGTCTGACATTCATTTTCAATATATTTTTTTTATTTCACAAATAATATAACAATAATTACATTTTGCAAATAAACCAGTGTAAAATCTAGATATGGCAATCTCATTTATTTTCAAAAACACTTTTTATACTGTTTTTAATGTAATACAAATTTTAAAATAAAGCCCTTAAAAATGTTTAAGCTTTTATGATGAAAACAATAATTACAAAAGTCTGGTAATCAGTTTTAACAAGAATGTCAGTTAAATTTGTGCGGCAAAATAGTTTTAATTGTAATCAACACAGGACGGAATGTTTGTAAACATTGCAATTAACATAACTATCAAAATATAACAAAAACACAACTACTATTTTACAGTTTTACGTAATTTACGTATTATCACAGAACAGCACATTTCCTCCAGAATGTTTAAAAAAAAAATAAATTAAAAATCAAGATGCGTACAGGGGTAAATGCATAATATTTGACAAACAAAAAGCAAAATGAGCAGCTTCCTATTGTGGCTGTCAATCGGCACAAAGAAAAATGAGCTGCAAAAAATGTAGCAAAATAAACATTTGTTTTATAAATAAAAAAGTAATGACAATGCAAGAAGTGTAATAATTATAACTAAATTTTATTTAGTCAAGTATTTAAAATGTAAATTAACAATGTGTGTAATATCCAGAAATAGTCATTAGAGATATGTTTTGATTAGTTGTCCAAACTCATTAAGAGAGCTGTTCCTCTTTTCACCCAGTGATCAGCGGGCTTGTCTCCAGATTTCAAGTCCACACCAACAACAAAGGATTCTCGTCCCGCACCTCCAGCACGATTAGGATAATAGTAACAAGGACATGCAAACATACCTATAAAAACATGCAAAACATCAGTAAAACAAACAGTGCTGCAGATTGTTTAAATCAATGTTTTTTAACTTGCATCTACATGATACCAGCATGTTGTTCTATATCTTATCAATCTTTATTTAGTCTATTTATAAATATTAAGAGAACATTTGCCAGCAGCTAAGAGAAGCACAACATATGACATTTCTTATTTGGCATACAGGGAAAATCATAGAAACAAGAAGTCAAACATGCAAAAAAATATTTGAAAACAAATTTCAGATAGTTTCCAATTATGTACCTTTTCCACTCTTCTTCTTGTTTTCTACAGGTTTGAAGTGTATAGTTGGAATGGGACAGACAAGCTGCATGGGTTCTGCTTCTACAAGACATGCATTTTTCTTATCCCAGCCAGCGCCCTCTAGGTACAGACCTTTAATTAACACACCATCCTACAACAAAAGCAGGCAAAGAAATTAATTCACTATATTTAGTGTGCACTATATTTTATACCTTTATCTCAGTATTTTAAAATATTTAAACTACATCAAGAGAACTGGTGGATAAGTTTAGAAGTCAGGTATGTTCCTTGCAAGTAGCATATATTAATTGTTGCAGAAATGAATATCCATACCTTTGGTGGTCCTGTAATGTTGCTATCATCCACAGTCATAACAGTGAACTCCCATGATAGCAAGTCCACAGAGACATTGTTCTGTCTTGCTGATGTCTGAAGAACGGCTGTAAGAAATCCTGTCGGGAATGTAAAGTATGACATGTAGAAGATGAGAGGCGGATGAGCGGTCAAGGCCCAATTGGCAAACTGATCTACACGCTTAACTAAATCTCTTGTCCATGCTGCAAGTAGTTTCCTGGAGGGATATGCCTGGAAAAAATACAATAAGAAAGTTAGAAAGGAAAGCAGGAAAAATTATAATGAATTACGGTAAATTACAGTTGCATATAATTTTCCCAGTTTCTGTAAAGTTTGCTTCTTTTTTTATTTGTTCACTAGACATACAACGGCAACAACTGTTCAGTTAAGTCTTAACTGTGATGGACTGTTAACATTAACTCTGAACTGATGATTATCTATAAGTATACTAAATAAAAAAATGACAGTTTACTGGTATGGGAAACCTGAGGTGGAGTACATAACAGAATGAATTCTATTTTTTTTACCAACATACCCTAAGCCATAATGGTGGGACCTTGCCATCATAAATACAGTTAAAGATGTCCTCAAGTTCTGATGACATGACGACCAATCCTTGGATACCTTTCTCAAGGTCGCTCAAGGAAGAACGAATCTCATCCAACAAGATATTATATCGTTCAATCTAAAACAAGTATAGAAGAATGTAACTTAGAATTTAACACTATAATTTGTGCATATGATTACATACATTTACACTAAACATACTTTTAACAAGCGCTTTGTATATCAATGCAGACAATCAATTTATTCATTTGACATATAAGATTTATTTATAGCATAAAAAGAAATTTGGTTTTGCCATTCTTTACTCAGTCTGTAATTGATTCAAACTAAGACAACATGCATGCAATGAACCACCAATATTATCAATGCAACATCAACCCCGCAAAATCTTGAAGCAAATGTTGGTCAGTCAAATGACAATGCATTGTACACAGTCACTTACCTCTTGCAGCAGGACAACATTAAGTGGTGATGGGTCTACTGATAGAATCTTCGCTGTTGTTTCGTAGTCGATGTTCTCAGGGATCTGTCTGCCTATGTTAGCAGCCAAGTCTAACACCTGTATGAAAAATAAGTGAAAAATACTAAATAAATGGTTTTATTACTGTCTGCAATACCTTTATTTAGTTAACACTTTTTGTAGTCGATAGATAATATCCATGATGGTGTAAGCAATTCTAATAAAGCTACTATTTTCCAGATCTGAACACTACAGCTAGTTTTGCAAAATTCTTCTGCTAGAAATGTCTCCTACCTTATCTTCTTTACTCTCTCCGCCACCAGAGGACACTTGTGGTTGTAAAGACAGGAGAGTTTCAAATAACAGTCTTGTCTCTGAGATCAGTGAAGCAATATCAGCATTGGGGTGTTGACCGAAGGTTTCTGGATGATCAGTGTTTGGCAGCATGCTGATATATTCCTTGTAGGATGACAAAGGACCGTCCTTAGGTACATAGTAAGTCGGTAATGAGCTTAACCTAGGAAAACAAATACCATACATAATTATCAGAATTCTAATGTAGCAGCATAACCAAGGAGAGACTTTCAGAATTATACTATTTTCCCAGTAATTGTTACTAATTATAACTATCAATGCAGCCTTTTAGTTATACAGTATTGTAAGGCAATGCACAGATACCAATGTACAACAATCCATGTTCATGAGCTCAGTGTATGATTGTAAACCTTAAGATGGTGATATCTGTTATCACTTATCAGCATAGCATCTGATAGGATGATGCTCGCTCACTAGATAACCATGTCACTCTTACCTACACAACTCCCCAAAAATTCAAAGCATTACGGAATGAAGGGCAGTTGAGAATGGTAATATTTAATTTTAATACTTTATAATATTCAATAACAGCTAGCAAATGAATTTTCAATCAATGTAAAAAGAACATTGATATCAGCTATACTAAGGCTAAATTCTATTGGTCTTTATTACTTTCCATTTTTGCCTTACTTGAAGAATGGTGCAACAATTGATTGTTCAATAAACATTTCTCCAATGTATGTCATCAACAGGCGTCTGTCCCAATCATCAGTTACATGGCCTCCATAATTGATACCAGCAATGAGGTATTTCAAGGCATCCCATGGGGTTTCTTCATACTCATCTAAGTAAATACTGAGTAAATTTTCCGAGACCTAAAATAATGTGCAAGTATAGTTAAATTCGATTAACCACAGAATACAGCTTACAGCCAATGCCATCACACCCACTTCATCCAAAGGGGGCAAAAGGTCAAGGGCAAATGGCATGGGGGGCAAATGGATGTAAAATGAAATACTTTACTCAAAGTTTGACAGAAAAATTTAATTTCAAAAACTAAGCATATCTAGAAAGTTAATAAGTTGGAGCTTATGCACAAAATCAAGAATATCAAGTTATCATAACAAGGAAACACAAATGAAAAACATATTATTTGTTTACTAAATTAACTAATGCAATGTTATATTAACAAACTGATCAGAAGACAATATCGACATCACAGCATGACCTTAGTCAGTAATGTTTTGTGGGAGTTAGTTTTTCAAAGCCTCAGTTTCAGTTTCAAAAACAGTTACATTAATAAAAGCTCATTAATGAACCAATCAAAACTGTTGCTTACTTCAAAGTCTGAATCATTAAACTCATATTTGATGTTCCATCCTAACATCAAGAACTTTCGTCTCTCTAGTAACACAGAGTGGAAGAAGCACAAACAGAACAATAATTTCTTGTACTTCTCGGGACGCTTGCACCGACTAAACTGCTGCTCGGTAACCAAGTGGTACAAACGTTTCATATTAGCTTTCAGCCCCTGAAAGTAATGGCATGTACATTTTATTATAATTTTCCTTTATTTAGCAAAACTTGCAATTTAGAATTTGACTGTGGTTAAAAGATATCTTAATATCAACATATTATGTACATTTAAAAAAAGTATCAAGAAACTATTTCCATTTCTATACAATTGTTGTTACGATACTTCATCTCACTAATGCCAGAAAAGAAGTCACCTTCACTCTATTGAAATAACCTTGTAGCAGTTATTCATCTATTTACACATTTATTATAATATCAGTGTGGTTCTTAAAGCCAGATATAACACAAACCTTAGGAGGCTCAGTAGTCATCTTGATACCAGCTTGAAGGATAGAGATAGGGAAATCAGGATGGGGACTACTACTTAACCACAGTCTGAATTCAGGGTGAGGCTCCTCTATTTGTAATTGCTCGACCAGTTTGTCTAATTGCGGCATCCAACTCAGCGATAAATGACAGTTGGCTAAGAACACCCAGTTGCCCTGTAAGTAGAAGTGAGTTCCGAATGATGTATCTTGGAAGTAATTTTTGCTATGCAACTCTAGTTTGAAATTGAACTCCCACTGTTATGCCTCGCGATAATAACTAATCGATATCCATAGCATAAGTGAAAACAAATTTCGTTGATTGGATAAAATGCACAGTAACTTCTTAAATTGCAAATTGAAGTCAACAATTTCTAAAATATGTATAATGATATTTGTGACAAAGCATGTAAACACTGGAGACATGAAATTCACAGGCTTAACTCACATAGGTCGCCATACCTCTCTAACACCTTCTTTGATCATCCTTGTCGCAATAGGTGCTTGACCCTGGCCCAAAGACAAAGCATGGAAGCGATGAGCCATACCACTGGACTCTGCCAACTGAAGGAGACCACTGGTGGGATCCTAAAAAAACAAATTCAAACGGTCTAAAATGATAAAATGAATGAATGTCATAATGGCCTTATAAAGAAAATAAAACAGTTATCATATATTTCTGAGAGTTCATTTCATGCCCAGGCAGCTGCATGTCAGTGTTTACTTTAAAGGTTTCTTGACTTGAACTTTGAACTAGTTTACAACAATTTTAGTCTCTCTAAATATCTCTTAGTATTTACTATTTTGATTTCAAGAAACAGAAAAAGACATTATACTGAGGTAACAATAAGACTAAGGACATATATTTTTCCAATGAAAGTAATTTCATATAGTTATTTCAAGTATCCAACTTACCACGCCTGGAGACAGTACAAATATAAGTGGGGTCTTAGTCGTGGAATCGTCTACCACAGCATGCATGTCTAGCACAGGAGGCTCTACAAACTTTGAGCCCAAGTTATTCACAATGAATGACGTAGCACAGAATGATACACGGTCAGGACGCAATGATCGCACAATCAGCATACGCTGGAGTTCATTACAAGCATTGTCCCATTCACCTACAGTGTCAAAATATTTTGGAGTACTTTTTTAGCTTTACATACAGCTCATTTCTTAATGCAGTATACAAAACATTTACACAGAGCCATCAAAAACTGACTGGTGTGTATGAATGGCATATAATATACAAATTAAAGTTAACTTAGCCTTAAGTTTACATTTAATTGGTCACTAAAATCAACTTAAAATAAAATTATGAAATATAAACTGCATTATAGATCAAAATAATAAATTAATGATGATCAAATTTATATTAATTCACTTATAAAAATAAGTTCATCAGGTTCATAAATAAATTTATTTAGTTGGAACATTATTTCAATTACAAATGGGAATTTTTTAATGATGTGTCAAAAGGCTACCTGGCAAGCCCGTTGTCTCTGGTTCACTGCTGGTATACCAAATGTTCCAGTCTCTTGGGTATTGTTCAAATGATGTCTGTATGCCATGAAAGTTTGTCAATTTATCCAGTTCTGTGACATTATCCCAGGAGTCATCGGCCAGCCATCCAGGACATGGGTTGTCCATCTGGTTTTCACGGTCTAGTACCTGGAAAGTAAGTAAAATATGCCATTAGAAATTTTAATTTACATTGATTGTACTTCAGACCTTGAACATAAGCTTTATTTTAATTGTATGTTATTATAGTGGATATTCCAAATTCCTTCATTTTCTTGATTTTTCTTACCACTGCTTCTTGATTTTGTGGAATAATATAATATTGTTATATCAAATGACTTACTATGCCTCCCCTCAAGAAGAAGTGGTACTCATCCATATTAAGTTTCCCTGAAGCTTCCAGAATCTTGGCACACATTTGAAATGAGAACAACAACTTATGCTTCTCAAACAGTCCACGGCACGTGTATCTAAAATAACAAGCAATGCAATGTTTACAAATTTAAAAGATTCATAATTTTTTACGAATACTGGTAGAATATGACTAGCACAACTGCTACTTTACAAAAAAAGTTAGATTACAATCAAAAGTCATGAAATAAAACCATTACCCCAAAAATATACCAAAAAGAGGAACACAAAAAATGTCAGTAGGTTGCCATTATTATAATACAGAAAGTTATGCTTACATATATAATATTACATTATTTAAAGATGTTTACCTGTACACAGCATATGTGTGGAAGTCATTCAGATTAGTGATTCTTTCTTCCAGTTTTGAACTACGCTGACTCTTATCAATGGAGAGATTGAATAGCTCAATGTAAGCATCAAGAGAAAACTGATACATAGGATCAATACGACCCATGTCATTAAGAACGAAAAACAAAATGGATGCTCTTTGTGCACATGGACGATAACCCTATAAAATCAGACAGGAATGTCATAATAATATACTTACAGCTTTATTTAATTAAACATAATTTTCCTTACTAGAATCAGGATTTTGTAAACAAATAGAAATCACTGTGAAATGTAAAATACTTAAAAATTAATGTAAACAATACTTTACACAGTACCTACAAATTAGACCAGCACTGCATAATTTGCTAGTAGCATATATTTATGGTGTCTAATAATGTATCATAGGATAGAGCAAATATCTGTAGTAAAAGGTATAATCTTGACAAGTTATTTCATACATTAAATAAATATACCTCTCGAGCTGCATCAATCTTTATCTCTGTCTGTTCAGCCACTTGTAGTGATTCTGAGACTTCTTGTGATGTAGTTTTAGATGTCTGTAGAGTGTTCACCAACTGCTCATCATCCAACAGCGACCCTTGAGCTTCATTCAGCAATCTGAAATGGAGACATTGCTGCTATAATAGGCCTTTAGTTTACATTATTTAAGGTAATGCAGTGATTTGCAACACAATAACTAAAGGAGAATGTTTTTTCATTTTGTTTTTCTTATTGTTTTACAAGATTTTAAAATAAATAAAATAAAGTCTGCATCTTTTTAGAATGTTGACCATATCACACTACAACATAAAAACATAAATCTAAAGACTTAAGTTATTTTTATAACATTTTAAATTATTTCTAAATGTTAAAACATCCTAACAATCTTACCTGAGAATTTCATCCTCCAGTTCGACCAGTTTTTTCTTCCCCTCAGCAATATTCAACACCAAGTTATCTTTCTGCTCTTCAAGTTCAGGTCGCTCCTTTCTGACCACTATACCCAGTAACTGAGCTTCAAGACCCTGCTCTTTCACGGCAAAGTTGGTTATAGTGGTCTTAGTAGAGATCTCAGGTGGATAATGAGGGTTACTTAATTTCGTTGTGATGTAAAAACGGAAGTCAAAATTGTACTCAATTTCCTTGTCTCCAAGACGAATCATCCATGCACCACCTAAAAAGCAAAACGGCCTCTTTTTAGATGATATGTCTTTAATAGTTGTCGAAAATGTTATGTATACGATTTAATATACATCAATTTTTAAAGTCAGATGTTTCTAGTAGATAATGTAGTTAACATTTAATGAAACGTTAAACATTGTCTAAGAACACTGACGTAAAAGTTTTTTATCTTTAATAAGAAAGAAAATGTTTTAAACAAGGATTCTGATACTATTGTCAGTAGGAAACTAATAGACTAAAAGAAACAAATACAGTACTAAGATATCAAAAGCATCACAATAAAAATACAGCCATGAAAACACAACGTTACAGTTTGTTTTGAATACCTACCCATTTTCTTAATGGCTTTATTAAGTATAGGGTCAAGTGACGGGTCTAGTTTTTCTTGCACGTTCTGGAGTAAAACAGGCATGCCATACTGTATAGATGACTCCAGAGTTCTCATGAAATCATTCTGCTGTAGATCTATAACCTTTAAGCCCTGAAAACAAAAATTAACATGATTAAATAAATGTAAATAACTGAGACATGTTAAATGTGTCTAATTATGAACGCCATCTGCAATAGTCATGTAAGCAGAAAATATTCCCATATTAAAATGTTTATTTTCATAATTACTGATACTAGTAATGTACTGTTGATCTGCTGCCTATTATAAAGAGCTACATACATTATAAGTTGTCGCATATCACAAATTAAATTAAAATATTAAAATGTATATTTTTTTTTTGTTAGGCGGTATGATCCAAGCAAAGTGAATACAGGGAGAAAAAACAGAATTATCTCTATACAGTTTCAGGCAATGAAATCTTGGATGAATGAAATAAATTATCTATTACATTTAAAATTATAGGAAATACATATTAGATAGTACTGATAGATGCAAACATTTGAAAGATGTTGGATTAAATATTTCGCTGCATCATGCCCAAACTTTTACAATTACATGTAGCTAGGTTACCATAAAGAAATTTCATATCTTTACCTTTGATGTCTCCATATTTTTAATCCATTTGATGGCCTGACCTTGAGGATCAACCATAAGTGGCCAGCGAGAACCTCTGGTGACTATAACACCATTTTCGGTAGAAAATGCATCACTGGGAAGGCCTTGAATGTTCCAATCACGCACATGGGTAGGTTTAGCCATGAAATCCCAGAAACTGAAATTTGGACTGCAAGGCACGAGAAGTTTCCTCAGCTGAAAATGCAAGCAACTTGTATTAATATTTAGGAAGTTTTGGTGAAAATTACTCAATCTTAACAGATACTGGGACAGTGTTTAACATCTGTTTAAATTCCTAAATTTCGAAATTAATGCTATCATAAATATACCTCTTATAGCCACTGCAGCTGTACAATCATGTGCTAGTTTCTCCTAATATATAATATAGAGTTATTACCAGGAGGCATACAGTTAATATTCAAACAGCAGATACAGTGATGATATACACACACACATCAACTTTCAAATTTAAACATACTTCTCCCAGCCATTGATGTGTTAGTTTCTCTCTGTATTGAGACAGGAATGGTCCCATGTATGAAAGGAAGGCAGCAGCAATTAAACAGTCTCCAATTAAATAACCCATTTTCTCTTCAAGTTCCTATAAAACAATGAAAATTATCACTGAAGCATTATCACTTAAGGAAGAGGCCTGCTAGTTTTACAGCAATGCTAAGATACTGAAGGTGTAAAAAACTTTTTGTGTAACAATACAGATGTATATAAGACATCTCATTTCAATACATGTGAGATGTTTTCCTTTACCATTTCTGTTTCTATCTGCTCGTTAAATGTTTCTTAGTTACAAACAACTTGTTTAATCATTTTATGGCTTTTGTTAATTTTAATATGAACGGTTAAATACCTCAACAGTTTGTTCCCATCTAATCTTCTCACCAGCGAGTCCAGATACAAGTTTAGCTGCTCGATCTAACATCATTTCAGTTTGTTCTGCTTTCCTACGTAACTCCTCCTTTTGTGCTAATTTGTCATCATATTCCTGCTTTAGCTGAGCCATCTTAGCTTCAACCTACAGACAAAATACACACTCATGCATAATAATTATACTTTTATAAAAATAAGCAGTGTGCTATTTCAGATATATTTCATTTCATAAAATAATAATTTTTTTATTATCCCTAAATCATTCTTACTACCAATACAAAAGTATCCAGCCAATGCTTGAATCCATCAAACAAAACCGAGGAAAGACAAGTAGTCTTGTGCCTTTGTTAATGGCTGTCAGATCCCATATGATGACCAGTGTATGTTTAATGCTGTGTTGCAATTATATAAAGCCATATGTATTAGGACATTACTAGAAAACAGCTAGTGTATAATTAGTTAATAGTTAGTATTCTAATTACATATTATTGATGTACAGTTATAAAAACATAAAAGTTGAATATTGACAGAATCATGAACACAGGTTTGTACACACCTCAGCAAGTTTCGCCTTGGCATCAGAAAGAGCATCCTGCTTCTCTTTCAGTTGGGTTTGGGCAGCATGCAGACGTTGTTTCTTTGGTTCTACAACCCTGTAAATTCTACCATAAACTTCCATGGCTCTCACCCACATACAGAGTGATTTAGCTGCCGATGACACACGACCAATGATTTCTGGTTGAAAGTCTGCTTGAGAACAATATTTGCCAATCTGTTTCAGTACACGGTCACTGATGTTATCTCTGTCAAAATTGACCAATTGTTTGATGAAATTACCATCACCTGAGCATTAAAAAATATTTATAATATGATAGATTATCTCAAACATGTACAATATTGAAAGAATACTGAAAATTTCATAAAAGTTTGATATTTTGATAAATTTATACATTAATTTGATGTAACAGATTGGAGCATTTTTACCAGCAAAATAAGCTAATAAGTTATTGCTTAGCCAGTAAGGTTAAATACAAGACTCTTTCATTCTTCCTTTGTACTCACCAAGTTGTCTCTTAGCTTCTGCCCATGTAGGTTCCCCTCCTCTTAGGATCATGACAGCTTCCATGACTTTTTCCACCAGAGCTGGTGGACGACCATATGACTTGATCTCAGTCATGTCTTTTTTATTTAAGGACTCCAAAGCCTATAAAGATGCATCATTATAATAAAAATAATCTCTATTTATTTTTAGACAATTATTTCCTGTTGAGCTTGGAAATCTTCTTTCTAAAAAATTTTCACTGAGTGTTTGTATGTAAACATGACAAAATTACTAACCACGGCTTATACCAAGTAAACTCAATTCGTACAACTCCATTATTCGTACACACCCCCTTTTTCAGATTTTATAATTTCTGAAATTCGTACACCCCCATATATATAATATATAAACAATTGAAAATTAACATTATTATATAGTTACATAAACATCATGAAATATATACTTAATATAGTTTTGGATTATGGATACACTATAAGCAGTCATAATGTTGTTACATGTGAGAGAGCTATTTTACTGTTTTCAAGACAGATTTATTGATCTATTCAACTTACTCGCATAGCTTCCTCTAGAGCTGGCAAAGCTTCATCCAGATCATGCTGTGCCAAATCAGCCATATGTTGACACTTTATCTCCTCTTCACCTATCTTCTCACTCTTCTGCTGCACAGCCTGTACAATGCAACAAATAAACAATGTACAAACTGGTAAATAAAAATTAATCAGCAACAATTCGAAGTAAAGTAAAACTTTTGCTGCACAATTGTAAAAAGGAAAGTTTACACGAATGTATGGCATAACAACATAGTATGGGTTTATAAGCCTTGGATGTAGTTGTAATCTTGACAGCATGCATGCAATCCAATCTATGATGGATGCACTAGGCATTGTAAAATATACATCATGTTAGCTTATAACAAGACATTTGTCATGTGTAATGCCCATCCAATGTGTAGGATTGTATTTTTTTAACATTATTGTTTTTTTACATTAGAAAAGAATATAAAACATTATGCATTATAATCCGGTTTATCATTGTGGGGTACTCTTATTCAAAATGACTATTTCTGCTGTCTGATACGTTTCCCCCGGGGGAGAGCTAACCATATTTTTTAGATGGGTATGTGCAGCCAAACTCAAAATATCCTCCCATTTTTAAGGATTTTGGTCTCAAAA
>JAOXYB010041804.1:0-12905 GCA_028565635.1 Phoronis ovalis | reverse complement strand
TATAACGCCTCTTGAAAATGGGTACAACAGTTATCCCAGTGGTCGTAGGTGCCCTGGGTGCTACAATACCGATGCACCAACAGTGGCTCAATCGAATACCAGGACAACACGACAGCACTACCATCCATACAGAACTAGAAGGGCGCACTACTAGGTACAGCCAAAATTCTACGCAGAACCCTCAAACTCCCAGGACTTTGGTAAAAGTTCCGAGATTGAGGAAACTTGAAATCCTACCACCCGTCAAAGACGAGTGAGATTAAAACTGTTTTTTAGTTTTTTATATAATATGACGTAAAATTATTAACCTGATGCATGTAATCATTATTTAACCGTATACCGGTCATATAAAAAAATAAATAACAAATTATCTTCTTTTTCACACATGACATGAAAACCAAGGTTGGAACTTTTTTATCCTTCTATTTACATTCTAGTGCTTCACAGTCCATGATACCCCCGGGGCTCACTTAAAAAAGTCGGGTACGCATGCTTGTCCGAAAAAACGGGGAAAAGGGGTAGGCCTACCTTTTTCGCCGTTCGATGGGGTTTCCGGGAACCCCGTTTAGGGGTCGAGTTTGGCGGAAAACCACATTTAGGGGTATGTTTTTGGCAAATGTAACTTTCTGTTTAGGGGTTAGTTTTTTACTTACACCTCCCGTTTAGGGGTCCTTTTTTCAGTGGGAGCAGCAAGCGTTTTGCTTTTTTTTCTCAATTTAGTGTATTATTTTATTTTGACGACGATTTTTTTTTTGGTTGTCGATTTTTTAGATAAAACTTCCCGTTTAGGGGTACCATTTTGAGCAAAATCCTCCGGTTAGGGGTGGTATTTTGATCCTCCAGTTCCCGTTTATGAGGGGCTTATTTTGCATCCTACGGACGAGCATGGATACCTGACTTTTTTCAAGTGGGTAACCTGCATCACAAAATGCAATGGTCTAGAACTTGCGTTCAAAATGTTCACTTTTAACTCGCTTGCTTACGGCTAAAATATCTAAACTCTAAGACTTATATATATTCTATTAGTTTAAGTCTCTATAAACTTCTTTACTATTTTTCCTAGATCTGTACACTGTAAGACCCCAAATTTATGCAACCGTAGGTTCTTGGCTGGTGGAGCTAATAATTCGAACTTTGTTTGTGTGTCACTTAGTTATAACATGATTGTTTAGAATAGATCCATATCAAAAGTTAACGAGGATATGGTTAAAAAAATATGATTAAAAAAGAATATTATATATGCTAATCTATTAAAAGCCCTAATATTTAGCAAGCATATGCAGGAATGATAACACATGGCATCTATACAGGATTAAGGACAAACCACCCGGCAAACCACATATACAGGAGGGAGGAAGTTAATGTTGTATTTCTGTGTTCTTACATAAAATTAGTTTTGTTAGATCTTATGATAACTTAACAAATTAAAATTTGTAAAAATGTGTCCGAGTAAAATAATATAAAAGCCCATATATAAATAACTGAATTATTCGTTATTAAAAGGGAAATTACCCGCTTCGCACTTGATATATATAAAACAAAAAATATTAAGAAATAAGAAAAAACTAACCGTGCATTAAAACTAGTCTTAAACATTCCGTAAATATAATATTGAGAAGCAAGCACCTGGCCCTAGACCGAAATGTTCCTTTAACCCAGATAGAATTGCACTAGTAATTATACTACAGCTACATAGAAGTGGGTTTCGACACCCAGGTGCTGGGTCCTGAAACCCACACCTGTATACATGTTCGTTTTAACAGTCTGACATTGTAAATGTGAGAAATGTCAATTATAGATTTGACCTTCCCCTGTTACAAAGAACGCACAACTACGATAGACCAATTTTATACTGACACTATAACTTTCATCGAAAAACTGCAGACTAGAAAATAGTACCTGTTGTTTTCGGAAGAAGAGTTATCTTTGATTGACGTCCGTGATCCCACACATATACCACTCCCTCGTTCTTCTCATAATGAGCCTGAGTCATATACCCATGATGGTTATACCATACAATGCCATTAGACAATGTATACTCTGTCAGAATATTAGTATACGTATTGTATATGTACTGGATATAAGAGGGATTGGAAATGTAGCTAGCAATAATATGCAAATTGCCACATCTCATGAAAGCGTTACCCGTGACAGTTTTGGATGCTGGGATCCACCAAGTTTGCTCTATGATATTATTTGTGGGATCAATCTTACTAAGTGCGAATTGACACGATTCCATACGCCTTCCCCATATTACCCATAATCCCAATTCATCGGCCTCAATATCGAAATCGCTGTAACCGCCCCATCCGTAAGGACACTGGTCTCTGTTTCCTGCTTGTTTGCTATCGACATTATCAAATGGAATTTTAGCGACAATGTTTAAAGAAGCAATATCAACAACAGCCACATTTTTCGTAATGTGTTCATTGCAGTACAACTTCCCATCGTAAACAAGATGATTACTTCCGTCACAAGAAATTGGGAGATTTCGATAAACGCCGTTTTCGTTGTTGATGTAAGCCATATGAGAAGGATATTCGATCATGGCGCTAGAAGCCGAATATCCAGAATAGTAATAGACCTTTCCGTCATCACGTAAAATGTCTTTGCCCCAATAACCTTGAACTGGACCCCTTTGGGTAGTCAAACTTTCCGTAGAGTCTACGTATTCAAAAGGCGGGCAAGGTACAGCAACAGCATCTGAAATAAGTATAAACGGGATTTAAAGAAAATATCAGATATATTTTAAATATTTCTGAATTGACTCTTAAACACTACCCTCAACTTTTATCGTTTTGCAAACTTTTGCATTGTAAGTTACTTCCCGTGAAACACTCCAGTTAAACGCGATTTTTGGTGCTGTCACAATTTGGAGCACCTATGCATTAGAAACTATCATAAAAGAATGTTTTTCTATATTATTAATTTGTATATGCCTTATTCAAGTGCGCTTGAATGGGAGTTGTTGGTTTTTAAAGTTTAATGCATAAAACAGTTTTAACAGTAAAAGCAAGTTTGACGTACCAAAATTGTAGTCCGCAAAATATGCATTTAAAGTAATAATTATGTTTATCATAATTAAGATTCTCGCTGCAGTTTAAGCTAATGCGGTAATGCACTGTAGTTTCTGCGCTACACTTCAACGTACGGTATTGCAATGTCAGCGGTGTCACATGAAATGTTATAAAACGCAGAAGTTGATAAAACCGTTCTATTTTCTTTAGGGCCGTTTCCTGTTAAATAATTTTATTTGTTTTTTCTTTAATGACAGTACGTTTTTTTTACCGAACCACACTTTTTGTATATTGTTAGCGTTCTTTTTTTGAAATGAAGCACATGCTTATCTATTTTATAGAGAGTATCAAGCGTAAAACCCAGTACGTTGCGTTGCGCTTTCCCCCGCTTTTTCAGAACGCGGCAATTATTTTTGTGCTTTGTGACCTTACCTACTAAACGTTGCAAATAGAATCGCAGAAAATGCTAATCTATTAAAAGCCCTAATATTTAGCAAGCATATGCAGGAATGATAACACATGGCATCTATACAGGATTAAGGACAAACCACCCGGCAAACCACATATACAGGAGGGAGGAAGTTAATGTTGTATTTCTGTGTTCTTACATAAAATTAGTTTTGTTAGATCTTATGATAACTTAACAAATTAAAATTTGTAAAAATGTGTCCGAGTAAAATAATATAAAAGCCCATATATAAATAACTGAATTATTCGTTATTAAAAGGGAAATTACCCGCTTCGCACTTGATATATATAAAACAAAAAATATTAAGAAATAAGAAAAAACTAACCGTGCATTAAAACTAGTCTTAAACATTCCGTAAATATAATATTGAGAAGCAAGCACCTGGCCCTAGACCGAAATGTTCCTTTAACCCAGATAGAATTGCACTAGTAATTATACTACAGCTACATAGAAGTGGGTTTCGACACCCAGGTGCTGGGTCCTGAAACCCACACCTGTATACATGTTCGTTTTAACAGTCTGACATTGTAAATGTGAGAAATGTCAATTATAGATTTGACCTTCCCCTGTTACAAAGAACGCACAACTACGATAGACCAATTTTATACTGACACTATAACTTTCATCGAAAAACTGCAGACTAGAAAATAGTACCTGTTGTTTTCGGAAGAAGAGTTATCTTTGATTGACGTCCGTGATCCCACACATATACCACTCCCTCGTTCTTCTCATAATGAGCCTGAGTCATATACCCATGATGGTTATACCATACAATGCCATTAGACAATGTATACTCTGTCAGAATATTAGTATACGTATTGTATATGTACTGGATATAAGAGGGATTGGAAATGTAGCTAGCAATAATATGCAAATTGCCACATCTCATGAAAGCGTTACCCGTGACAGTTTTGGATGCTGGGATCCACCAAGTTTGCTCTATGATATTATTTGTGGGATCAATCTTACTAAGTGCGAATTGACACGATTCCATACGCCTTCCCCATATTACCCATAATCCCAATTCATCGGCCTCAATATCGAAATCGCTGTAACCGCCCCATCCGTAAGGACACTGGTCTCTGTTTCCTGCTTGTTTGCTATCGACATTATCAAATGGAATTTTAGCGACAATGTTTAAAGAAGCAATATCAACAACAGCCACATTTTTCGTAATGTGTTCATTGCAGTACAACTTCCCATCGTAAACAAGATGATTACTTCCGTCACAAGAAATTGGGAGATTTCGATAAACGCCGTTTTCGTTGTTGATGTAAGCCATATGAGAAGGATATTCGATCATGGCGCTAGAAGCCGAATATCCAGAATAGTAATAGACCTTTCCGTCATCACGTAAAATGTCTTTGCCCCAATAACCTTGAACTGGACCCCTTTGGGTAGTCAAACTTTCCGTAGAGTCTACGTATTCAAAAGGCGGGCAAGGTACAGCAACAGCATCTGAAATAAGTATAAACGGGATTTAAAGAAAATATCAGATATATTTTAAATATTTCTGAATTGACTCTTAAACACTACCCTCAACTTTTATCGTTTTGCAAACTTTTGCATTGTAAGTTACTTCCCGTGAAACACTCCAGTTAAACGCGATTTTTGGTGCTGTCACAATTTGGAGCACCTATGCATTAGAAACTATCATAAAAGAATGTTTTTCTATATTATTAATTTGTATATGCCTTATTCAAGTGCGCTTGAATGGGAGTTGTTGGTTTTTAAAGTTTAATGCATAAAACAGTTTTAACAGTAAAAGCAAGTTTGACGTACCAAAATTGTAGTCCGCAAAATATGCATTTAAAGTAATAATTATGTTTATCATAATTAAGATTCTCGCTGCAGTTTAAGCTAATGCGGTAATGCACTGTAGTTTCTGCGCTACACTTCAACGTACGGTATTGCAATGTCAGCGGTGTCACATGAAATGTTATAAAACGCAGAAGTTGATAAAACCGTTCTATTTTCTTTAGGGCCGTTTCCTGTTAAATAATTTTATTTGTTTTTTCTTTAATGACAGTACGTTTTTTTTACCGAACCACACTTTTTGTATATTGTTAGCGTTCTTTTTTTGAAATGAAGCACATGCTTATCTATTTTATAGAGAGTATCAAGCGTAAAACCCAGTACGTTGCGTTGCGCTTTCCCCCGCTTTTTCAGAACGCGGCAATTATTTTTGTGCTTTGTGACCTTACCTACTAAACGTTGCAAATAGAATCGCAGAAAAAGCTATTTACATATGAGTAGAATATTTAAAAATAAAAACAATGTAAAACATTAAACTGTTATGTTTTATATGCTAGTTTATAAAAGTTAAGAAGAGTATCTTAATTTCAAGTTATGATGGTATAAAACGTGTTTTTATTAAAAAGACGGTTTGGCATACTGTCGCGAAAATAGTGTTGGCACGTCACAAATCATACATGGATTTATATAACGATCCTGAACTGTACAATATGTTGTGCTGTATAGAAACGACTGTTTAATTATTTTGAGGAGCTTAAATCGTTTTATAGAGTTTGATTTCTTAGCAAGCTATATTTTTCCCCAGTGTAGATAAATATACTTAATTTTTTTTTAGATCTTTCTCATTGTTACTTGCTTGTTTTAGTATGTTTGCTATTAAAATACTAAACAAAATGATAAACAGATTTCTATTCAATGAGCTTTCAAATCCTAAAAAGCTCCCCTATAGGGCTTCTGTTCTTGAACAATGAAATATGGTTTATTACTATTTGATGTACAATATATGACATGATTTTATAGAAATTAGTGTAATTATTCACAATATGTAGTAAATTATTAGCTGCATGAGGGATTGTTCAATAATTGTATCTTGTAGGTTATATCTTGTAGCTTAATAACATGACAATCCAAAGTGCATAAGGCGAATGGCTACACGAGATAGACAATGCTACATTCATGCTAAGTTTGTACATCATCTGTCATTCCTGGTACATTCATATTAACGTATTGCAATGTCTGCGATGTCACGTAAAATGTTATAAAAGTCACGAAATCTACAATGTTGCGTCAGAATTAAATGCACGATGTCATTGCAGTATTGCGTAATCACGTGTAGCTCGACGAATCATATTTATACAGTAGTATAACAATATTGACGTAATAGTTTATATTGTAACCAAGGGCAACAGGTCTAGCATATAAAGAATTATAGTTTATTTATTTTTTACTTTCTTTTTATTCATTCTTTTACTCATATGCAAATTGCCTTTTCTGTGATTTTGTATGCAAAGTTGGAGTAACGTCACGAAACACGAACATATTTCCCGCCTGAGTAGACTTCTGGAAAAACGAAACGTAATGCAACGTACTGGCCATGGCGCGATATAAAAAACGTAATATAGCTTCGTTTCTAAGGTTAAGGAAAGCGTAACAATAAGCCTGCAACAATTTTATTTATAATATTATAGAAAACAGAGGCTATAGTGTTATTTTTGTTCAATAAAGCAGATTCAATTAATGAGAGTTTCAGTTCATTTTTGTTGAGAACACAATTAAAGTACTGAGCACGTCCTTTGTTTTTTGCAGCAATGAGATTTTGCGTATAGTTAGTTTTTCTTACGACTGGATGAAAAATAAGAAAGGGTTACTATATGTGTAAAAATATATAGACAGTTTCGAAAGAGACATTGTATTGGCAGATTGTAGATAATGATATTTTTCTCACAGGCAAAGTTTCAAAATATTTAGCTGTAATGGACCAGGCCTACATTTTGAATCTCAGGCATATATAGTACTCTTGTACTCATTGATGACAATAAAATGTTTTGTACAACTATTTCATGATCAGACTGTTGGATCAATACAGTCTGTAAAAATATTTTGACTGTTGACTTAATAAGATTTATAATCAATTTACTTTATGGCATTTAATATCCACACAGTGATTCACTTTTCAATTAAGATGTGCTACATTTCATTGTAAATCGTTAAGGCAATTAGTTTAATTGTTATTGTAAAACAACAATTACACATTGCCTTTAAATTAATGTCCTTTTATAAATTCCAAGAGAAAACAAAGCTGCATTGATTAACAACATCAATACATGCTTGTCTACTATTAAATTGAAATTAAAATGGCATGGCATGGGTTCATTCTCAGGGCAATGTATGGGGCAATCAATGGTGACTATTGTTTCCTATTTCCTGATTATTCTCATTACGAACGTTGTATAGCCCTACATATACGCATTATACCAAATTAAAAACAATGCTTTGCCATTCACAGACGTAATGTCACATCACTAAACATCTGTACAGGAGTTGGTTGACTTTATAATTTATAGTGTGCTTGTTTAAGTTACAAGCAGCTGTTTCATTATGAAAAATGCATCCAATTATAAACTTTTATTACCCATAATGCAAAGTTCTATAACTTAACAGCAGCGTAAAACAAGGTTTGAGGTACTTATATGGCGAAGGTAAAAACTGTAAAACCCTATCAACGATCGATTAATTACAAACAAATAATATTAATAAGGTATTGCATAAGGGAAATTTTTAAGCAAATAACTGCATCATGGCATTTTTAGGAATGTATATCAGTGGAAAAATATATGTTTTCTATAGTAGCACAGCGGTAAATCACTTCCCTCAAAATGAAATAAAACTATCGCCAAATCTATAAAGCTACTTAGGACCCTCAAAGTGTTCATCCTTTACTGTACCTTATGCTTAAAAACTCTCAACGACAAAAAATAGTGAGAAGCGTTGAAGTAGTTCCTGTGCACTAATCGATAACCTAGAAGCTCTTAAATTTTAAAAATATAGTTCATTTAAGCAAAGTTTCAAGTCTGCTGATACAGTTGTTTTTCCTAATTTAAGAAAACGTAACTGTGCTATCCATACTCATTAATTATTTGCTCCTTTTTAATTTTTCAAATGAAATTATTTAAACAATTTAAGAATAAAAAACTGATACATAGCTTTCTGTTACTGTTAAGTCGGTTTCCGCGAGAAAAGCTGGTAACAATGTTGCATTTTTACGAATTGCGTTATCTATGTTTAGGGCGTGTTTGAAAAATTATTACCGTTTTAAAGTGACTTTAATTATTTAAAAAAAAAACTTTTTTTGTTTAAAGGTCAAGATATTTGACTTATTTGTGGCATCAAATTTTTTTCGAGTAACGCCCTGACGTATTTTTAACGGCAAGATCAAAATTGTGTTCTTTCCGTGAAAATCACTTTCTTCGCAATCTAGAGGTACATATTTTTTTATTGTTTGATATGTTTTTCTCCTACACTTGAGCCTAATTTAGATATCATTGTTTTACTCTCAACTCTATGCCAAACGTAATCAGTAGTAGAAGTTATACCTCGGCCAAACACAAAATCGCAAAAATTCTGTAAGATTAGCCGTTTTTCTAAAATTAAATGTCTACCAGGTAAAATACTGATAAATGTCATCACGCCTTTCCAATTTTATAAAAACATCTTTCAATATATTTGCTTTTCGCTAAATTCTTATAGTCTATACAACCCGCTATTTCGTTCTTCCGAAAAATGTATATTTTGCGCTTTTAGAAAAAACTAGAGATACGCATTTTTTTATTTTTTAATATGTTGTGGGTAAACGTCTTCAATTCACATATCATAAGTCAAAAGAGTCCAACAACTGGGCTTCATATAATTTAAGATGTTTCCTTAACAGCTACTCAAGTCGTCTGGTGCCCAGCTCCTTGCATGCCTAACGTTATACATCATCCATTGCAATATTCATCAAATTAATATATGACATCTGCATGCATAAGTAACCGAGTAGATTTATGTGTCAAAAATTATATATTATCTTAAAAGTATGAGAAATTAAATGTTATAACATGTTTAACATGATCTTATCGCTGATTATTTAATAAAAAACGCAGACAATACAGTAAGTATATATGTTGTACAGTAGGTTACATAATAGACAGAACTAATGTTTCAATGAGAAAACTTTTAAAATATCTGATAATCCATAACATTTCGTAGAGTGTTATAAATTGCATATATATAGTCGTAAAATAACTGTTTCATCAAATTAATATATGACATCTGCATGCATAAGTAACCGAGTAGATTTATGTATCAAAAATTATATATTATCTTAAAAGTATGAGAAATTAAATGTTATAACATGTTTAACATGATCTTATCGCTGATTATTTAATAAAAAACGCAGACAATACAGTAAGTATATGTTGTACAGTAGGTTACAGAACAGACAGAAGTAATGGTTCAATGAGAAAACTTTAAAAAAAACTGATAATCCATAACATTTCGTAGAGTGTTATAAACTGCATATACATAGCCGTAAATTAACTGGTTTTTATGCATGCATATACTTACTGCATTATCTGTGTTTTTTTTAATAATCGGCTGGGAAATTGTTGTATTGAGGCAAGAAAGTACAGTGAGGGACAAAATTGACCATCTGCACTATTTTACTGTGAAATAAAACTAAGGGGAATATTTAGAAGTGGTTGCATGATATTGTAAACCTTTGAACTCTTACCATTGCAAAAAGTGAAGTATCGTTCTGTGATACCGAAAAGGAAATCGTATCCCAACTGACACTCCTCTTTTAGGGCCCTCGACACATTAAATACGTTCTTTCGCGGGCGTAACGTTAATTAAGTACATCACAGACAATACGATTTTTTATAACGGAGGCTCTAATCAAAAACCACAAGCACAGCCGCATATAATATAGTTCAGATTAGGGGTGCAGATCACAATAACTTAAAGTAACAACTGCATAATAAAAATCCATATAGAAACACGGGTGTAAAAACTATGAAAAGAAATGAAATCAACTATTTCGTTTGTTACACAATTATACTACAATGTTTATAAATTGCACGAACCTGCATAATCTAGAAGTATACTATTTTTTCAAAATAAAATAATAATATTTTTTTTAATTATATCTCCAAGATCCGTTTGACTAGTTCTGACATGAGACATTCGAAATTTAGCCACTTCCATTATATGCACTGAAGATTATTTGATAATTAATTAACGTTGGATCGTATTTGTTTAATGTCACTAAGCATTTTTGGCTTATTAACATACCTGTTAGCACTCAAATTTAGTGTGATGAATATTTTTATTGGAATATATAATGCAACGCGTAAAGTCACAATTAATGAAGTAACTGTTTATATTAATATAATGCTTTCAAATATTATATTATAAATCTAAATAAAAGCTACACTTGTACAATACATATTGATGCTTACTAATCTCATCTCAAGCAAGTATAATACCACATAATTGTGTGTGCATACTCTCATTTCATGGATTAAAAAATAGATCAAATCATTTACCTGTCCACCAGTTCCACACAGCCATCAAAAATATCAAAACTTGCGGAGTTTTCATGCTTTGTTGTTACAGCTGCTTAATAACACTAAGCTAAAAATTTGATCTAGCTGTTTCACCAATATTTATTTATTAGGTATCAGCTTTTGTAAAGTACAAAACGTAGTCACAGTTGTAACTAATTTTAAACTCCTTTTAACTAAAACACGGAATAATTAATCAGTATTTTTGTTTAGGTTTAATCTTCTGGTAGTTGCTTTTTCTTGTAGTGAAAAACAATCATTCGTCTTTGCACATACTAATCACTGGCGTCAACGTCTGCATTTATAGTCACATTGTTGTTTTTTTATTATAAATAATCCATATGTCTCTTTGATTCGCCTAGTACAGTATTCATGTCTCAATCTATTGTAATCTCATAATCTATTATTTTACATGTTGCTGCCGCAGGTATGTGGTTTAATACGTCAAAGGATTAGTCCTTAGGCAGAATGTAATATATGCGTCATGGGCTTTTATTACGAAAAAAAAAATCGGTTCACTTATGTCTATAAAGAAACCTAAAGGAAAATCACGTTACAATGTCATAGTGTATATAATTGATCGTTAACCCGAGAACGATAAAAAATAAAATTACAAGTTATGTATAAATCTAAAAGCCCTTTGGAACAACATAGTCCCTCAAAATGTTTACAATTTGTCGAGACTGAAGAATCGATCTATAACTATTTCTTTTCTTATAAACCTGCTGATCTCACGGAACGTTGCCATTGAAATAATGTCTATATCAACATCATACATATCTTTGATTTTAATACAGCATAGTTTATCGGAAATCATTGTGACAATTAGTTTAATTGTGTCTGCAAAGAACAATACATTACGTACTACCTATGAATCAATGTCATTTGTGTAATATTCTAGGACAAATAAACATTTAGCTGTGCAGATTAACTATATTAAATCATTGATATATTTACAGTGCATGTATTTCTAGCATATGTAGTGCACGTGATACGTTCGTGTGTAGCATACAATTGAAATTAAAATGGGTTCATTCTCAGAGAAAATTTATGCTGCAATCAATAGTTTTCTGATTGTCGAGAAACGATTGCATATTTTCATCACAAACGTTATACCCCACGTATACATTGTACGTGTCATTACTAAAAGAAATGAAGACAGCATTATGACATGCATGCATGCATCTCATACATCTGTAGTAATAAAATAATTTTCTACTGAAACAATCTATTCGCTAATTTTTTCATATCAACATTAAATCATGAAAATTTATTTTGCACAATAAAATGTAACAGAAATTATTTTTTTCGACTGCAAGGGCTGTAATGCAGTCTCATGATTCGTATCAGCAAAACACTAAAGAGCTAGCTATGCGTATAGTTTATATACCTCCAAAACACTAGATAACTAGTAGGACCACTGAAATTTAATTCTAATGCAGGATACTCTTCAACAAGATTGCTGCTATTGACTTTTATGACTTTTACATGACCTTTAAATGACAGTTCAACATCATTTTTGAACTTTTCACCAAAATATTAGAAATTCTTTGCTTTAAGGATTCTTTGACCGCAAAAGGACCTCTCACTTCTTGATGACCTCAAAATGCATAAAAAGCTACTTTGTGAAAGTCTAATTTCATGTCATTTTGAGATTTTGAATTTTAACCTGTAGATGACGTTTGACCTCAAAGTCAACTCTCCCGCCTAGCTAGCCTATATCAAATTACAAACCTGCTACGATTTGCAGCATGTTTCCTCCATAAAATTAATTGAACAGATGCTGAAAATACATTTCACCTTTCTAAATATTCTCAAAAGTCATCAAAATGACCGTTTCATAACCTGCTATCAATTTGGAATATTTTAAGCTATTTTTAGTAATTTATTAACCTTTGACCTCCAAATGATCTTTTCACCTCTCGAGGTCAGCAATGGCCCGCCCTAGGGGATGTCAAACCTTGTGTGTATATATGTATGTGTGTGTTTCAATGTTTATATTTTATTTTCAGGAAGTAGATAGTGCTTTACTGAGCATAATAAGTTTTCCAGCATTTGGTG
>JAOXYB010041760.1:0-12910 GCA_028565635.1 Phoronis ovalis | reverse complement strand
TTTGGTCTACCCCACACTATCATTTCTGATAATGGCCCTCAATTCATCGGAAGTCCTTTCAAGATGCTCTTGCAGAAGCATGATGTTTTGCATATTACATCATCTCCTCACCACCCTCGTTCGCGTGGTTTCATAGAACGAATGATTCGCACGGTCAAGAATCTAATGCTGAAATCCCACAACACGGAGGAAGCGTTCCTACATTACCTGACAACCCTTCCGAGCGCAGAGATACTGTCACCCACCGAACTCATGTTTGGTAGAAAGCTAAGAAATACTTTACCATCGTATACTCAAAGCTTTACAGCTAAATTGGATGATCATTAGCATGAAAATCCATCTCCTATAGGATCCGAGCTTAGTGAACTGCAGTTAAACGGGCATGTATACTCACAAGATGTTGCGTCCAGAACATGGTCACCTGGAATCATCACTGGAGTGGGACCTGAACCTCGCTCATACACAGTCAGTTGTTCTGCATCGGGTCGAAACCTTCGCCGAAAAGCAAGTGTCCGCTAGCTCCTATGAAGTTTCTTCTGATGCAGGAAGGAAACTGCGCAGAAACAGAAGATTTTTATGTAAGAAAGGACAAAGAGCACGCGGCACGGAACTCGTCAGATCCCAACCTGATCTTCACATAGACATTACAGCATGTAAAGATAGCAGCTTACGCGTACCAAACTGCCCAGTGTGAACACCGCACCATTGACAACGAATGAAGAACCACATACTCCGCCACAAGAGCGACTGTCTCCAGAACATGCAGGGGGAATCATTATCCTTGCCCACTAATCTGCCACCAGTAGACTTTTCCCCAGAAAGCGTACGAGAAACAACATCTTTGCCACCAACCGTGGATATTCCTGCACCCCAATCATATATCACAAGATCAGGCAGGACAGTGAAGAAGTCAGACCGCCTAGATGCATAATGTATATATTTTACCGTGCGCGTATGGATCCACGACAGTGTTTCATGAACTCTCACATGTTTTGGACTTTAACATTTGGACTATATATTCATATTAACTTGTTAGTGTGTTTATTTACAATTAGATATTAAGACATTAATTAATCACTCACATATATCTTTCAGGTACCCGGAGACGTCATTTTTGTAATTAAAGGAGAGAGATATTACGTGTACTTTATGTTATACTAGATAGGGGTCGCATGGGCATGTTATAAAGATGGCGGCATAATGTAACCTAGTCTAATTATAGTCAATAAGATATCTTTTAACATCTGTTCGTATTTACTACATCCGTGTATCACTTATCAGATATGCACAGATAGAAAAGGAGTGTTTGGTCATTGTCGTACCATGTGAGAGATAGACAATAATACCACAGCTAGTGTTACAATTATGTTTTTGCAAGACTTGTTTCATGAGTAAATATGGTATTCCAGTACAAATAGTTAGTGACAATGGTCCTCAATTTCGAAGTGAAGAATTTCACCATTTTTTGAAAGTCAAGGAGTGAGACAAATCAAGTACTTTTTTAGCTCCTT
Source organism: Phoronis ovalis (assembly GCA_028565635.1). NCBI lineage: Eukaryota > Metazoa > Phoronida > Phoronidae > Phoronis > Phoronis ovalis. The sequence goes on along the minus strand of JAOXYB010041760.1, from coordinate 11,399 downwards.
ATCATTTTATAGCTTTTTACCCCTAAATTCAAATTTTATATCTTATCATAGATTCATTTATAGACTCTGAAACAACTCGCTCAAGCCTCTGAACTTCCGCTTGGATACACTTCCAGAACTACAAGCAAGTGATAGCCAAGGACAACTCACAAGAACCAAATGTTTATATAGGGGCGATCAGCACGAGTAAGGGCATGTGGCAATTAGGTCCTTCTTAGATGCTAATTATTTCATTGGTTGTTGAAAATTATGCCACGTGTTGTGATTTGCTACTTTAGTTGGGCGGAGTACGTCTCATGATAGTTAGTTCATTGAATCCGGCAACTCAAGAACCTATTATAACTGAGAATGAATCTGTTATTATTACTTCAGTAGTTTGTAGGTCAAGTAGGATGTTTAATCCACCACAGAGACTAATTGAAAAATGTAAAGACTATAGTAAAAAACTGTATATGAACTGTCACAGTAAAAAGGTACAAGTGTGCTTTTAGAGACAGATGGTAAAAGTTATTCTTATAGATAGTAAGTTGTTCAATGATGGCTCTGGCAATGATCAGTTAATTAAGAAGCATGATGGCCACAAGAAAGAACAAGTAATTCCTTGAAGTTACTGCCTCAGAATATTTTAAGTGTGCATTGCAATCTATTGTGTTGCCTGGCAGCATCAGACCCAGCTGTAAGAGGATATTCCAAGTACCTCATCCATTGAGAAGAAGTTGCCTGATCTGGTATAGAATGTGCTGCCTAAAGAAGAGAAAGTTGACTTGTTATTGGATGCACAGATACCAGGTTGACCAGTTCCTTCCTTCGCTGTGAATAATGACGACAATCCAATAAGGGTAGATTTGTGACGGTACCAGATTCCAAAACAAACAGATATCATTGAGTTGTTTTCATGAGTATAAGGATCTTTCAATACAATAGGGGATGTTATTGACCCGAAGTCATGCTGGCTTAAATACTAGCTGAACAGTGAGGTAATACTAATTAAGTCAAACAAGCATCTGACCAGTATTAACCCTGGTTGATTCGATAAAAATACGGGGCCAACTCAGGAGCATAGATGGCGATCAGTTGGCGGTTTTGGGTGATCTAGGTCAAATTATACTTGACATGAATTTTGAATTAAAGTAATTAATAGCTCGATCTGTATACCACCAAAGTTTTCAAAATCTGGGCTAAATGCAGTTTTGACAACTGAAAAAATTACGACTTTTTGAATCGGCAGTTGATTCACTGTTCCAGGTTATTCTAATATACTATCTAATACACTTAACCATCTATGGCCTTAATTCATAAATTGACTGGCAACTATGTTTATTCCCCAAATGGAGTGTCAAAGATGGAAATGATTCAGGTCAACTTTAAATATGACCTGTATTAACCCTGTACAAAATATAAACTTGATCAGATGAATTAAAAAGCGTTATCGCAGGGTCAAAATCTAACCTGTATTAATCCTGTGCAAAATATAAAGTTGATCCGATAAAACTAACAACTGTTATCGCGGGGCCATCTTGGGAACAAAGATAGCAGTCAGTAACCCAAGTCAAAATCAAACTTGACCTGTATCTTTGCCTCTAATTAAATCAATCTCTTTACGTGTCAGAGTATTCAAAATGTCAACTTAAGCAATTTTGATAACTGCATAAAAAAGCCACAATTTCAGATTAAGAGGATCTACTTTTCAAGATTATTCAAAAATAGCAGTTATATAGCCTATTACCCTCCACCCCCCAGCACCATCACCTATGTCCTTTCATAAATCCACCTTTGAATCATCCAAGCATCGATTTGTCTTTGCAAAGGCAAAGTATAGTGATACAACTCTCAGCCTATGACATATATCAAATGCTGGGCAATAAAGTTACATGCTTACATTAAAATTATAAATATATTTGTGAACAGTAGGTTTACACCAAGATTTATAGTTTACCACAACAGAGTTTGCTGATATTGCCAAATTGCATCATGTTCTGTATTGAGTTTTTACAATCTCACCCTCACCGCGTTTGTTTAGTTAATACTATAAAGCGTACAGTAAGCATTTATTGTAGAAGAATCGAATTTTGAACTGCTTCAGCATAGTGTCTTTTTCCATCAAGATACATCATGGCTTCTGAAAAATTAATGACAAACAGTAACACTAAAGCAAAGTCCAATTATTGTTTGATTTTTGTACCTAAAATTCCAAACTACATGTCGCATAAACACAAATACAAATTGTGTCAGGAGTTTCATAAGAAAATATGTTCAGTCAACATACCTGCATATGATTTAGGCATAACTTTTGGCACTTGAACTTCTGTTCTGAATGTGAAGTGAAAAATATTAGTCATTTCGTGGGTGCCCTCGGTTGGATGGACTACTTCAGCATAAACCTTTACTTGCACATTGGTATGTTCGGTGTAAACTACCTGAATCAAAAAAAGTTGCGACATGATTTACTTTAAATACTTAATGGTACGGTGCCTACTAAACATCAGTTTAATGGCCCAGCAGAACAACAAAACTATGGATACTATATGTAGTATGTTGGTCACTATGCCCGATAAATGTCTGACATTTTTTTTCTCCAAAATGTCCGATAACATGAAAAGTGTTTCCAGATCCCTGTTTGGCAGGTAAAACAGGCCCAGGTCTTGGGTGCATGTTACAGCAATTTCACAATTAGTTCATGAAATGTATTTGTAGTGGCCATAAAAGTTGTCTGAAACCAACTACATATATTTAGAGCACCTAACACACAATGTCGTGAAAAAATAATAAAATATCCTTCAAACAGAGTTTCCGGTGTTTGCAGTATATTGCGCGCGGCATGCTATGCAGGTGTATGCACTGGTTTATAGACTTGAGCTTCTGTTGAGCTGTAATTGTAGCTTCTTGAGCGTATCATCATATTAGTAGTGAAAACACATTTTCTTGATAGTACACAAAACAAATGCTTTTATGTCAATTAGAAATAAAAAATGAATATATATAGAATTGATAAACAACAGCAGCTAAACTTTTAACGAAATTTTAGTTTGATTCTCTCACACAGTAATAACTGTAACAAAATCAATTTCATGGTATTGTGTTGAGTGTTACGATGCTTCGTGGGATGATTGTTAGTATCATGTTTTTTTTCCTTTCGAAGCGATTCTCGATCTCTAAACCCCAATCACGAAGCGAAACTCGATTATATAAATTCTTAAAGCTGGTATTAATTATTTGCGTTTTTAAAATAAAATACAATATGCAAAAATAAACAAGCTGTCTTCAAATGATTTTTGGTGTAAACCTACTGTTGAAATCACTTTTATTATCAGCATTGAAAGCATGTTCTGCTAACTACCTTTTCCTCAATGCTATGCAGTACATGATTGGTTAGCATAATATCAATATGTATGGTTTCAAATTATTTGGCCAATCACAACTTTCGATACACATACGGTATGGGAAATTATATTATAGAGTGGCTATAGCACCGGTTGCTGTCAAAGCCCCCCCAAACAACGTTCAAATCTCCCATGTGGCAGTATTTTGGATTCAAATTAGAAACGATCGAGGGCATACAGACCACGGATAAAAGCAAGATAATTTGCAAACTGTGAGGTAAGCAACTGAGTTATATATCGTCAAGTACCAGTAACATGGCAGCTAACCTAAAGCGAAAGCATGGGTTGGACAATGAGAAACTGAAATCTCATCGAATCCTTCTAAGGCAGCTAAAAAAACTGATAGTGATTGTGGAAGTTCATAGCAAAAGATATGCGGCCTTATTCTGTGCCGGGTGGAAAACAGTGGTTTTGTCAACATGATAAAATGTTCTTGAGCCACACTACAAAATTCCTTGTAGGAATCATGATAGAATAGTTTGCCACTGTTTCACTTCAGAGATTGCCTTGGATGAAAATAGTTACTACGTTATTTTGGTTTAATTTATTATTTTAGATAAATTGTTATTGTTAATCTATTTAATAAAGTTTTTTACTGGAATTCATTGTATTTTATTATAATAATGTCCTCACTATTGAAATAACAACATTGATAAACAGAATCGAGAAGCAAAAAGTATTACCTCAGATGAGAGGTAAAGTAGAGATCCAACATCCACTGGTTTTCTGAATAAAATATCGTCCACAGAAACACAAAAAGGTCGTGACTTGCTGAAATACACAATAGTATCATGCATACTGTTGGGTGAAGAAATAAAGCATGCATGAGTAATTCTGTTGGTTTTGAAGCACAAGCACATTGAAAAGTTTCATCTTATGGAATACTGTATGGTGTCATATGTAATAGAATATATAAGTATCGTTTTTAGGCATATCTATAGACAAACAAGAGAATTTCTGAAAACGGAATAGATCTCACCTGTATACCCAAGCATTGGCCCAAGCTAACTCTAAAGCCTTTCGCATCAAAAATCCACCAAATATTTTGTTATAAAGATTTCGTTCCTACAAATAGAACATGTTCTGTTAACATAACTTCTATGTTAATGATATATATTTACCTTATTTACAGCTATTCCAGTAAAAATTCTCAGGGGATATTGCAATAATTAGGGGATGGAATAGAGATTATTCAACTACTGGGGTAGGGTAAACACAAATCATTGTTAATTTAAATTAACTGGGGTACTGAAGTACAAACTTTTTTGTTATTAAGGACATTTATATACATACACACACACACACACATTTCTCGCATTGGATACAAAGCGGTCTATTTGTTGTTTTGTGGAGGGATATTGTTTTAGCTAGACAGCATTTTATCACACAGCCCAGTGATTAAGCGACTGAGCAACTGACTACTATATATGAGTAAAATTGCAACATCTTTATACACCAAAGTAAAAGTAGGACAAGCTTTACCTGCGGAAAGCAAATTATAACAGTTTTCAGCTTCGTATCTTCCATCCACACTGTACCTTCTGGTTTTATTCTTAATGTAAATGAACCAGACCTAAGAACAGAACCACATTCAGCAAAAAAATGTTCAGAAGGTATTCCAAAAAACAACATTCAAAATTTGAACAAATAGCAGTATTCTGAATATAAAAAAAACATTGACATTTCTGGGGATGTTTTGGTACATTTTGGGTCTAACTTTCCACATTTTAGCATATTGCTAATTAGTACCCTCATTGGCACATCCCCATCCAAAATATAATCAAGAAGCCCCCCTGGGAGTTCCTTCCTGCCTCCCTTCCTTTTTCAATGTAGGCATGTTTATCGTGGTATAAATATTTGCAATTGACACATTACATCATGTAATCAAAGTTTTATCCTAACTATAATACCTAAGAATCGGTAATTGCCAGAATTTTAATCCAGTTCTAACCAGTGCATTATTGCAACATTTTACCTTTCATCAAGTGTACTTATAAATAAGTCATGTATGACCAATCTTTCTTCTTCTGTTGGTGGTGTCTTTAGTAATGACTGTATACTCTGGTCTTGTCGCAACTTTTTATTAGCTGCAAAAAAAATCAGCAGAGTTCACTGCATGGTGCTAGCATGGTATAATAGCGCATTTGCGGCTAAAATATTGACATATTTGTAGCATGGCACATTACAATAATGGCTAAATAATTGATAATTTTGTGCATCTTATCATTAATGATAATAAAAATTTGCTTCTTGAGTTTCAATGATATATTAGTTGTAACATCACATACTCTAAATTTGAGCTCATGAATTTGACAACAAATTTTTCTTGGATAACTGTTATGTAATTGCTTGAAAAAATACGGAAGTAATATATAATCAACTATGTATGGTATCAATGCAAGATTTATTCATTAACTCCAATCACGTACCTTCTCCTAACTGAAATAAATCGTCTTCTCTCTTACACTGAGGTTTTAACGGATAAACAATTGCCCTAAATAATAGCAATTCAAAAATTTCCAAATTGGGTAAAATGTCAACAATGAAGAATGCAAACAGTGCGAAAACAACCATCACTATTTATTTTAATTAAAAATATATATACTTGATAAATCTACTAAATTTGTAACTTAAAAGAAGCTGTGACAAATGGATAGATGACAAAATTAAACTGGCATTACATGAATTAATTTTTTTTCACTTTTGATACCAAGAGTAACAAGTGGTCAACGACCGATATATGCACATTCCTAATCACCCCAAGTGTCAAAAGTTTAACAGTAAATACGGAAAGTTGGGATACATGTTTTCATTATAGATATAGCATTAGATACAGCCAAATTCGTCATTTGTAAGATTTCCTCATTTGTATACTTATATATTACCACATTTTATAATTTCCGAAAATTTGTACACCAACATTAATCGATAATTTGGTGTTTCTCTATTTTCCTACACCTCAATTTTCTTATATTTTTGGAGTTTCTGAAATTCATACAAACTCAAATATCCATCTAGATACATTTTTTACAAAACATACAACATATATTATCTTGAAATGTTTGGATAATGTCAGGTGCACTACTAATCTGCAGTAGATTCTGGAATATTCTTTTTGGCACTCAACCTTGTTGCAAGTACTAGAATAGTAATTAACAGTTTACTTTCAAGTGTGGCTGTGGTCAATATTTAATAAGCTTTTCATACAGTTCGTTCTTTCATCCAAATTAGACCTCATAATGATATTATTTATTCAGACTCCAATTTTTGCTATTAAACTAAACTGCAATGTCTGAATGAGGCCAGCTCTTAAACAGTTGAAGCTGCAAATTTGCTGATGTATATATTAACAGGCAGAAAGCTGAACAAATAAAACCTGAAGCAGTTATTGCGAGACAAAGAAAATGTTACACAAAAAATGTTGATATCGGCATTTGACCCACTTTTCAAGATCAGCTTAAAATGTCACCTAGCCTATTACTAACACATTGCCTTCTTGAATCCACTTTCGTAATACCTAGTCATGCTTCGTCTTTCTGGTATACAATGCAATGTAATATGCAATGCAACACGAACAACCCTAGCCAATAGTTGGCCATATTGGAAGTAATCTAGATCAAAATTAAATTTGACCTGAACTTTGACCTATATATAATTACCCTGTATGAAGCTGATCAGATAAAAACTGAAGAAGTTATTGTGACATACAATTTCAACAACAAAGATATCTGTCAGTCAGCCAAACTAAAAGTGATCCATGTCAAAATTACACATTACCTATACTTTGACCTGTACTTAGTACCCTGTATCAAATATGAAGATGATTGGGTAAAAACTGCAGCAGTTATTGTTAGACAAAGAAACTGTTATGTGGTTCGGCATTTGACCCACTTTTCAAGATCATTCAAAATTTCACCTAGCCTAGCTACTACACCCACAGCAGGCCTATGGACTTCATGAATCCACCTTCGAATTGTCCAGTAAACTTTAATTTTTCCCACAACTGACGTAAAGTGATGCGCCTCTCAGGAACAAACATGGCCACCAGTTGTCCATATTGGAAGTAATCAAAGTCAAAATTAAACGGTACCTGCACTTTGATCCTATGCCAAATACGAAACTTAAAGTAAAAACTGAAGCTGTTATTGCGAGAAAAAGAAAGTGTTATGCTATGGACAACGACAATGACAATGACACATAGCCTAGTGTAAAAATGTAATATACCTCATTGGCATCTAATATATCTTTAAGAATGCAACGCTGTTTGAGAACTGAATAATTCACAAGTAATCATCTTTATAATTATAAGGGATGAGTCTGTAAGTATCTCATCAATGTTGTTGCAGAATCCTTTTAAACTGAAAACATATGCTATTGAGGTACCTAATAAAAAAAAATAGATACAGTTTCTAAGAATTGACATATAATCAATCATGTTATGGAAAGTCTATTGGGGACACCAGCACAATGCTATTATGATTAATTCCTACTATGGAAGAATGAGCATAAAAACTACATAACCAAACTTACGCCTTATTCATTGGATCTCTCGCCAGCATTACAAAACGTGCATCGATTACCCTTTTCCATTCGTTCTCCCTAAATTGGTCCATGAACATTAAAACTTCCATAGATGATTTACCTACCCATGTAACATGACCACGTAATTTAATATCGGAGTCCGGAAGTAAAAACTTTTCTCGCAGGTCTATACAAAAAAAATGGAATAATAACTACAACAGCCATTGTACTGCAGTATATATCAAATTGGACTCATTATGCCACAGAATATTGCATCTGTCAATAGTGAACAGCATAGTGAAAGTAAATAGAAAATTACAGAATGGAATTTTTAATTCAGTTATGAATTTAAGGTCATATTTATGTACCTGTCTGCTTCTGATCTGATGTCTCTATACCTCAACACATGGATACATAAAAACAGGGTAGAAGAAAATTACGATCCTTAGCAAGAGTACATTGAACCTCAGATTATTATTACTAATAGTCTGATTAGATAATACATAGTGCCCACAATCGAGTTTAATGGTACATGGCTGCTGTGCCAATTGAATTTTACCCAAAAGCAATATGCTAAAAGATTTTCACATAAATTCTGTTTTCATACTGACAACTGGATTTGCTTTCAATGAAAAAAATTACCTATTCTGTCTACCAGGCCAGTCACAATGCTGAGAGCTGACGTTTGGTCAGAGCTTTGGGTTGTATCTCTGTTGTGTTTATAACTTATCGCTACTGTAAAATAGAGAAAACTTATCAGAGATAAAGTAAGAGAACAAGTCAAATGTATTAAAAACTCTAAACCCAAGATTGCATCATGTGAACGAGGCTATGCCTCATACGATCTAGAAATATGCATGATCTAGATTTCCTTCAGTCACTATAAAAGTTTTTATCCAATAATGCTTGAATAATTATTTTATAAATAAATATTAAAACATAAACCTGCCTGCCATTCTGTCTAGATTTTCCAAAAGTTTTCCAAATCTTAATGTTTTCAGACTGCTAATATACTTTTCCTTGAGAGTGACATCACTACCAAGTGGTATAAGAGCTTCCATTTTACTGTCTGCCATACACTTTACAGGTAATGTAGATTGGTCTCTATGAATTTGATCTGGCAAGTCTGGTCGACTTTGAACAACTTCACTCCATTGCTTTTGAGCACCAACTAGTTCTTTCAGTTGGTTGCTAACTAAATATAAAAACATACAATCTTAACAATTAATGTTTTATATTTAGTACTGAATTAGCTTGACCATAGTTGCACTGTCATGGGCTCGATCTGCCTGAGACTTTCAGCAGGTACAACACTGCATATTCTTGTGATGCCTATATACAGCAGTTTTATGTTAGGTATGTTCTGTGATTTTTTAAAAATTCTGCATAATAATACAGTATTATGCTAATGTGACAGCGGCTCCATATAACTTGCAGTGTCATCCATGATTTTCAACATTTTTTTTAGATTTCCAGTTATTTATGTACTCCAAATTCTGGCAAACTGAATCAATACAAGGGCATCTTCACAATGCCAAGAGAATATTCTCACAATATGTTCCTATATTTACCCTTCGGCAGATCTACCTACATTTTCGTGTATTTTACCTTAGCACCCTCAGTGGTACCTGAAAAACTAGGTCAGGACCTAGGCCAAAAACAACCAAACTAATCGTTCTTTGCAAAGGGTATAACACAGATTTTTAAATGTAATGGAACTAACAGTCAGCGCTGGACAGTTTGTTTTAGGTTAAAATGTCTTTAACGAGTGAGTCAGTAATTTCTTACTGAATATTTCTATAAAGGACAGATCGAAGAGGCTTTATGACAAAATTTTACTTGTCGGATAAAGTTGAAATTTGTGATACACTAAACTGTTGAAAGCAAGTTGACCATAAAAATGTTGATCACCGTTGTGTTATATCAGAAGTTCGGGAGTAGAAGCAAATAAATTTGGAAATTTTCAAGCACATTTGGCTGTTGCTAAAGTTCCTTTGTAAATAAACGTTATATTAATTGTCTTATTCTTCTTATTTTCAATCACCATCTCTATGATCCCAGGTCTATAGCTTTCACTTTCGTTCCTTTCACACTGTTCAACCTCACATGTGTTTTCAAAATAGCTTGCAAAATGCCCTGGAATTTGTATCCTGTTACACTTGATGAGCAATTAATATGCATTCGGATCTAATTAATTGATATTAAATTTGCATTTAGGTTGCTCTTGCAGTGTCAGGAGTACTTGTGGTTGCTCCAAATAATAAAATCGCTATTAAAGGAGTTATAACAACACTATAAACACCCAGTGACTAGCGTGGTTGAAATTTCAAGTACGAGTAGATTTTTTTAAAATATAAACCTTTAAGTGGAATCAGTAACTATATACATAATTATATACCTTGTAATTTCTCTAGAAATTTATTCATGTTCATCAATTTATGTTCTGCCAGCCACTTAATTCAGGAGGAGGCAAACTAAATCACAGTATATGACACAGTACGTACCATGCATGATTAAAACAAGTCATGAGCAAAATGTAAAATATCACTAAATAAACAAATACCTTCTTCCATTGTAAGCATTCGATGATTACATTCTTGAGATAATGATCTTAATGCCAGCCAAGGACACCTCACAGAGAGTACTGCACATTTTAGGGAAAACCTGAAAAATTAATATGAAAATAATGTGACTAACTTGATAAACATTTCGCTCTAGTGGTTGGAGTTTCCAAGAACTGAAGTCACAACAGTAACTGAAGTCAAAGCATATAAGAGCCAAGTTTCTATCACTTTGTTAGGGACATGAATCAAACTATTGCCAGTGGGAAAACAAATTTTAGTTTGCATGGTGGAAGGGACATCTACTGGCTGAATTGCAGTAAAGATGGTGGCTGTGATAGGAAATTGAATAAATTATAGAATTTTTTCAGATGGGTCTTTCTTGTCAGGAATTGAATATATATTGCTGAGGTTAAGTTGTATTTTGAGTCTTTAATAACTGCCAAAAAGCCATTGGATGTACCATTAGAGATGTGCGAATATGGTGAAAAATACATTAAAGGCTATGGGAAATCTATGACATCAATTTTTGATCAAGATGGTTGCCAAATTTTCCATTATACATTTTTTTTAAGAACTCAGCCTGGGGAGGTACTTGCCAAACAATTTAGTGGAGGTGTGAGGCCCAGGGTAAAGAAACCCTTCCCCCATGGTAAAAACTTCACTTCAAACATATACCGGATGGTAAAATGTATTTGCAAAAGACACACCCAGTGGCAAAAAATGTACACCTCATGACAAAATCTTAAGAAATTTATACCCACAAATGCAACAACCTGTGATAAATAAATCAGTTATTAATTGCTATTGAAAATCTATGCTCTATGGTAAAAAATTATTTGCAAAAAGTACACCTCATAGCAACAAGACATTTGTCATGTCTAATGCCCATCCAATGTGTAGGATTATATTTTTTTAACATTATTGGTTTTTTACA
>JAOXYB010041749.1:0-12912 GCA_028565635.1 Phoronis ovalis | reverse complement strand
ATCCAAAATTTTAAAATATTTGAGTAGCAATCCATTTTTACGCAAACTGACTGATACAAACCAAATTCCAAAAATCACTTTATGGATACAAACCTAAAATGAATTCAAATTATTTGCTGTAAGCAGCGGGTAGCAATCCAAATTTTTGAATTTCACGGTAGCAATCCAAAAAAACTATAGTAAGAGGTATACAATCCAAATCCAAAATTTTCAACTGGGCTTGCACACCCCCACCAAAAAATACCTCGAGTACCCCCCCCCCGGGGAGTACTGGTCATATTTTAAGATGGGGATGCGCAGACCAAACTCAAAATATCCACTCATTTTTAGGGATTTTGGTCTCATAAATGAACATGTTTTTCCTCATGACCCATTTTTAAGGTTTTCTCTGAAAAATCCCCCAGAAATACTACCTTTAAATGAAATCGTGAAATAATGACCCACTTTTACAGATTTTGTTGAAAAATGAACCCATTTTTAGGGATTTATCAATGGAAATGTGACCCATTTAGGTGGCACACCCCCATATTCATAATATATATGGCCTTGGTATAAACTACATCAATTTTTGCCTTGAGGATATGCCACTAAATCCTGGATGTCTCTGACACTTCTGAGCTAAAAAAAACATGTCTTATTTACAAGTACTGATGTCCAATTTGACTTAGGCAGCTGAAAAAAACTTTGTGTACTCAATCAATACTTTGTAATAATTTCAATTTAATATACAATGGACATGTGTTTTTGTTAAACATGTTTACGCATCTTATTATAAAAGATCAGTAATGACCTTGCTATAACATATTTGTGAAAACCTAAACTTTTACGATTAATTCAAAATATTCATAAACCTGTAATCAACTATTTCTTCAACAATTACAAAGGTATTATGTATCATTAACCGATCAGGTGGACTGAGTTTGTTATTTGTTAATAACCTTGTTATACTGTTTTAAAACTTGCTCTAAACTATAAGATAACTGCGCATGGTAATGATATTTTCTGTATGGTATGAAGGGCATGCTGGAGAGAGGCTGCCCTTTTCTTCATATACATAAAGTGAAAATATTTTTTGAGTTGTAAACAGACCACTGGTGCCAATCATTTCTTAAGTAAGGAGATTGAAAACTATCTAATCTGATGTTTCCCCCCTATAACTCTGAAACATAAGCCTGTTGTGAACTTTTTCATTATTTGAAATATCCGGTATTATGACGTAAATCCTTGAAGCTAAATTTAAACTTGGGATATAAAAAATCCTGCCACTTGTCAAACCAATTACTAATCTTTTGGGTAATTGGGCTTAACTATGCACTATCTTGTGTCCAGCTGGGAATGATATTTACCAAAGCATCATTCTTCTTTGAAAAAACATGTAATATATGAAATTAACTGAATGTTTTGCAGGATTTAAATTATAAAAACATTTCGAAAAGGTTCCTCTTTGAAAAACAGGTAATATGTGAAGTTGACTGGATATTTTTGCAAGATTTAAATTGTAAAAACACATTGAAAAGGTTTCTCAATATGAAAGTTGTTATTTTTTTGATTTTCAACTGAACAGGTTGATGAATTTAACATTTTTGCTTGGAGATGGTTCAACTTTGGTATTTACCGTAGCATCCCTTAAGTTGGATCAAAGTATCCTTTTAAAAATAAAATCGACAGTTCATTTTATAATAATTCAATCAACCAAAATTTCTTGATTAAGTTTTATATGAAAGTGTTATTAGTTTAAACTTAGCTTAAAGTTAAGGAATTAGTTAAGAGACCAATATATACACACCCAACCATTTCTTTTTATTGGTATGTAAATCAAATGTGACACAGTCACTAAATATTATTAATTCGGTGGTAAATTGCCATAAAAATGCTTATTATGATTCAATTTAAATAATACTTGTACTCTCCTAATTGCAGGATCATTTGTATATCTATTCACTTTTGTTCCAAAAGGGTCATTTGAATCATTGGAATGTTGAAAATGTAATCTATTAATGAACTTATAACCCAAACTGCAGGTACCTTAATTTTTGTGGGGAGTCTTTGTTTTTATGTTAAGTAGCAAAACAACTACATTAGTTTAAGCACCTGAAAAGTAAAATGAAGCTGCTATCTTAACATATCTTTCATTAAAATATTGTTAGTTTAGGCTCTTTCCCAGAATTCAAACTAAAAAATTGCTCAGAAGAAACATTGATCAGCTCTGATACATGAAAAGCAAATATATTGTCATGACATAAAACATCAAATATCATACACACATCAAACAATTAATTCAGATTTGTGTTTGGTGATGCAGTTACAAATGAAGAAATCCTGCAAATTTCACCGATTTGATGAACTGGTCTAACTAAACAACTGCAAAAGTTAAAAAACAAACAATAAATGATGTTGCAGTTTTTGTTCTTTTTCTGAAGTAAACAAAAATCTCACTTGTAGGTGGTATGAATTTAGTAAATTAAAAAAAAGATTAAATTCTCTACACTAAAAGAAGGGCACGAGGTTTATAAATGTGATTTCTCATCTGCATTCTAGCCTGTTAAGCATATGAATCTATCTTTTCGTATTACAAGATTATTAAAATGGAGAAAATTTAACTAGTGAGGTAAATCCCTGCCATGAAGCAAGCCGCTTAATGAACTAATTTTCTAATGAGAAATCATTTTAAAGAAGATTACACAAAATGGAAATTGGACAAGAGGTTTTCGGTAAGATGTTAACCAGAAGAGATTAGTCTCATTAAAAAAGAAATCACAACATAATTATACGAAAACTTCCAATTATATGCACTTTAAGCTATGCAAAATATATTTATATAATTTTTCAACATGTTTTATAAGTGTTTAAAAATAATTTTCGAATGAAGGTGGGGTTATTACTTTAATTTTCTCAATAAAGTTGCCTCATTTTCTCCTGTGTGTGTCCTTCAATGATTTAAAGGAAAGTACATATTAGATATGCTTACTACACCTTGTAGATAGATGATGGCTCTGTGAAAGAAAAGAGAAAAAATCTTGAGCACAATTGTAGGTAAAACAGTTCAATCCATTCTTAGAAAAAGTGGTGGTCTTGAAATGAGAACATTCAAGTTTGTACTTCTACAATTTATATGTCAATGTGTACAGGTATTTTACATACACATTTAGGTGTATGTATACATGGAGTTAGGTTATCAAAAAGTCAACCGTGTTATCTAAGTTTTTCTTTTGGTTGCTTGCTGCTATTCAATTAGAGACCATTTATAGGGGTCAACAACGCATTTATGGTCTTTATTTACAATTTAATCCAACAGTGTTTGTAATAGTTGTTCTTTATTTCCGCCATATTCTTGTGTGTGTTGCCTTTATCTGTTCAAAATTGTTAAACAACGTTTTTCTTCTAAAAATATCTTCCCAAATTGATTTTCAAGTATAAGCCATAAATTATCAGTAGGATCCTTAAAAGTTTTTAAACCTAAAAGTTGCGAAATTAAAAATACACTAGACGGCAGCAGTGTAAAGTAGGCGGAGTTAGCATGAATGACGTCAACTGTGGCCAGCAGCAACATGGATCATCCAATAATAAAACGAATCGGTTTGTCAATCAAAGCCGTTCGCGCCTTTGAAATCTTGAATGCCCACCCATGATGGTAAAAGAGAAGCTGCATTTATAGACTCCACGTGTTTGCGATCAGTTATACAGATAGTTTGTAGTAGTAGAGAAGCATAGAAATAATGAAAATGGATTCCCAGACACACCAAAACTCTGTCAGTAATGGAGAAATGTCTTCAAATGATCCGGGGTAAGTAAAGGCATCGAGAATCCGTTAGATCAGTGAGTATACTAGTGCTCTAAGTGACGGCTTTTGTTTGAAGTCTTCGAAGCGTTGTGACCCATATAGTCTTTATAGATCCGACTTTCAAAGTTATACTCACTATTATTTGTTTTTATTTTACAGAAAAATGTTTATCGGTGGATTAAGTTGGCAAACAACAAACGGTAGGTATTTTATGGATGCATTTAGTATCAACAAACGAGTACCTGTTTCCCGGCGAGTTTATTTTAAATTATTTAGCAACACTGGTCTGTATCAAGGATTCTTAAAAACCAAGATGGAGTCATCGATTCATTGACAAACAACGTCTTACATGTTGCACTACTGTCTCTTGCAGAAAATCTTGCGGACTATTTTGGAAAATTTGGAGAAATAGCAGAATCGATGGTTATGAGAGACCCCGTAACTAAACGTTCAAGGTAGGAAAAATGAATGAAAATCTTAGTTAAAAAAGTGCGGTGCAATCTACTAGAAATTCCCTCTTACGCAGGGGTTGTCAGTTCACTTAGTTGTAGAGTACCAGTATACGTATTTATATCGTAGCTCAGCTTTTGTACATTTGTAGAGGCTTGGAATTTTCTCTTTTTAGCCCTGTCTTAGCAGTATCATAATTGTAATGTTGTAATTTAAAGGCCCTAGATTTTTAACTGTGCAGGAGGCTTCTGACCATATTGTTGTGCCTGGCTCTTTTCATATAATTTTCTAGTTTACTCTACAATATAATGCTCGAAAGATTTAGATAGCAAATAGCTTAGCTGAGTGAAAATGCCATTTTGTAACTAGTAAAGTTCAATTTATGCAAAATACAATAAAATCCTAAACAGTTTTAATATTCCGTATAACACATGTTATGAATTAATTGTAGCAATTTTATGCTGCAGGTTATTTCAAATTCATTAAGTTTCATTTCTATTACAAATTCCCCATGAAATTTTGTTAATTTATTCTCACTAATGGTATATTCTGTGGCATTTAGCAGCCATGCTCAAACAAAACTCTTAACTAATATCATCTACTTAAATGGTGTTTTCACAGCTATGCAAAGACAGGGTTAGATCCAGAGATTAATTCCAAGTCTTAAAAATAAATCGAGAGTAAAATTTTTCATTTTGTAAAAAAAACAGCTGTTTAATAAAGAGGATGCTCATGTGGATCTAAGCCTGTGGAAGCCCCATTACTCTTCATTATTTTGTCATATTCCTGACTGTAAAGGATGAACTATATCTGGAGTTACATAAGATAAATTTAATCCTTGTTTCTCTGTGGAATTATACCAGTTCACTTGTTCAGGAATGCATATTAAAGTAATGAAGAATTCTGTAGTGACCTGCTTGCTTTCGTAATCCTTTAGAATCACAGTCCAATTTTACATGTGTACACATGCAAGGGCTCTGGGCCCTTGCCATGTTGTGCATGTATGTTTTGTTATCCTCTAGTTTGTTTAAGCGTGTAAAATTTCAATATCAAAACAGCATGGACCAGATTTTTATATGTGAATAAAATATTCGAAAATAAACAGCTGTTTCCTGCAAAGAAAATATTTTATGGTTTTATACTAACTTGTCATAAAAAATCCTCCCAAAAAAAGGTATGTGGCCTGAACTCGAAGCAAAACACGCAAACTTTTAAATGGACTGATTTGGATTCTAGAGGGTTAAACGATATCTGATTGTGTTATTTCAGGGGGTTTGGATTCGTAACGTTCAAAGACCCATCTAGTGTAGACAAAGTACTTGGTAGTGGACCTCACCAACTAGATGATAAAAAGGTACTCATCGGTTTGACACTGCTAATACATTTTTAAAAAACAAGGCTTGAAAATTGACACATCCTTCCCTTTAGAGTTGTAGAAAAATTCAACTAAAGTAGCCTGTCTATCTAACGAAATGTTTTGCTCACTACTTTGTCCAGATTGCCTGGAATTTATTTCTGCATTTTCTGGAGAGAATGTGCATAAATTTTGAGCATTTTATGCATATTTGAGGAAGTGTTTTATATGCAAACAATTTGTTGGGTAGAACACTGCTAGTGTTAGGGTAGTATTTAAAGATTATAATTAACCATTTTAACAGGTTGAAATGTGATATGGTTTGAGGTTAAAAGAATTTTGAAAACATGTTATGCAGGCTTAAATTAAAGTCAGCTAATCTGAAAATTAAATTGGGGAAACTGGAAATTCTTTTAAGCTATCTACATATCTTTATCTCTCCAAAGGGTAAAATTTTTAACAAAAGTAAACAAAGTCGAGGAGAGAAAGATTCCTCAGAATCTAATCTAAATCCAATTTTCAAGCTTTGATTTTGTAGTATTGCTTGGTGCTAAGTGTACTGAGTATTAAACAGTAATTGGAAAATCTCTTAAGTATTCATACTAGCCATTCTCTGCTGCTTGTAAATAGTTTGGCTGATTGTAGAATACTGTCTTTGCTATTAGCCATGCATGAGTTGTAAGGTAGTTGATATTCTTAACTATCAGACTGTTATTAGTACATTCAACTGATAGAAAAATCACTAGATTTCAAATGATTGGATTTGTGAAATCGCGCGGAAAAGTCAGTTTCTACCCACTGTTAGGCAATTATAAAAAGCTGACATCTGTATGGAGAAACTGGAGATGTGAAAAAACACCCATCTGTTGTTAGAAAAAGAGAAGAGTTTCAATACTGAAATAATACCATCCTTGTTCTGTTATTATCCACTGTTGAATTTAAATAAATCAACTGAACAATGAGTTGGTGTTAGTGTAATGCAAGCTGTTGTAAAATGAGGTATTGTTATCAAAATAAAGTATCAGTGATCTAATTTCGTATTGAACTGTTAATGACCGAATTTTTACCATTTTAATAGCAATTTTAGCTATAGTCTGATGGCCTGTGCATTTCTAATACTGAAAATTTCAAAATTTTCACTGACGTTTTATCAGAAAAATGTCTACGTAGTTTATTTGCCAAAGTATAGATTTGTCCAGTAATTCAATTTGGCCAGGATCCGAAGTTTTATTCGATTTGCCTAACATGATTATCAATGGCTCTGATTGCATGAATTGTTTTCCCTAGTACTACATTTTAATGGCCTTAAAAATAGAATGGTTCTAATAGTCAAAATTTAACTTTTGCAGGTGGATCCTAAACGAGCAGTCCCTAAAAAGGCTACACCAAAGGTATGTTGAAGTGAAATGCAAATTATTATTATTTTCGCAAATATGATGTAACACTAATCTGTGGTTGAAAAATGAATGGTTGGCTAGATGAAGTGGAGGTCAGGGCAGAACATTTTATAGTGACATATCACAGTTACAGAAAGTACTAAAATTACAGCCTGTAATATAATTTAGGATTTATTAATGGCTAAGTTGACTTCAGTGGAGTAGACTGCTTGTGGAGTATAATTTGTGGCTAGCACATTTCCTGTCTTTATACAGTTAATTTGAACAGTTGTGTTGGAATTTCCACATATCAAATGTGCATCAGTTCCCAATTAATAAATATTCCAGTTTATAGACCAGATCAGATTTCTCATTGCTGCAATGTGATTCCAGATGTGATATAAACATATTCCTTAGGCATGTTCTAGGGACATAGATTATTTTAAATCAGCCTGGAAACAGGATGTTAAAGATTATTTATTTTTGCTGCCTCTTGAAATACACAAACAATAGTGCCATAGTCTTGTAATCATTAATTTAATGTGGGCAATTATAAACAGTAAGTTGCTTTAGGGTTTAAAAAAAACTGCGGTAATCATAACACTTGTAAATTTAAGAACCTGATTCTTGTTACAACAGTCAAAATCAGTTACATGTACTTTTTGTCGAGGAATAAATTTAGTCCTGTTTAAGCACTTGCAGTATGTGAAGACTAGTTATTCTGTAAAAATATCTGTTTACTCCCTCAGAAAACTCAATTGGCATTATACAATTTCAATCAAAGTACCTCATTATCTTGCAGTGTATATAAGAAGTAGAATTAGGTAACGTTTCAGATGTTTAACAAGACTGTTGTTAAATTCTAAAATTGATTTATGGTGATGCAATACAGGGAGAGACAGCTGGATGGTTCTTCTTGTTCCAATTAAGGTTCTAAGAAGAAAAAATTACTTAATGCTATGTGGCGGATTTCAGGAATGAATCTTCTAAATTGTAACTATCATTCCTTTGAAATTGGACTCTGAAGTAATAATTAGTTAAATTCTACAATGCCGGAAGGGAATCCAGGGTTATCTGAAGGGGGACTTTTGTTCTAAATTTCAGTAGTAAAAGGATTTCTTCCACCTCAAATGCTTACAGTTATTTGTTCTGCCAATGAAATGCTATTAAAATTAGGAGTTTTGTTTAAAATTTTGATCTTGGATATTATATAAAATCCACGATTTAAGCAGAACTGATTTAAGGCTCAAAATTGAGGAAATCCAATTATCTTGCAGTTTATGGAATAAAAAAATAAAGGCGTAATTGGTTAAAGATGTGTGCACTCTCAGGGGACAGTTGTGTGTAATATAGAACTGAATGAAAAATCAGTTTTGAACTAGTGCTAAATTTAAATACGTAGTTGCTAGTTCACATATTGTCAAGTTGCTATGGGCATTTGCTGTATTGCTACTTGAATTTCATAATCCTTTTGTTTCTTTCACAAGCTATTAAAATATGCTCGCATTCTCAGAGACTATAGTGATTCAGTTTTAGAATCTTTTGTTTCTATCCAACGCTATTCTAATTGGAAATCTTGGAAATTGAGCTATTCATTTCATGTCATGTAACTTGCACACATTGTGGCTTATTGGACAATTTGTAATTAAATTAAAGCTAGTTAATTGCAGTTATTTAACTTTGAGGTTTTAATGAATTTCTATCCTTGACTGTCAGCTGTTTTGTTACTCTATTATTCAAATACCATAATCGTATCTAGGTGATGAATGAATTTTCCTTATCGATCTATAATTTAATATAGATTTCTGTGTTTTCCAGTATTGACTTTTTTTGATGGACAGATGTTACTTACTCAAGGCAGTAAATGTACTATTTTGAATAAGGCTCGAGAATTGGTCACCCATGTCATTTGGGATGTACCCATTTTCCTGTTCCAATGGGATTTGTTTCTTTGCAGTAACCATGTCTGGTTGTTGAAGTAGAAAACAGGCCAATTTAAGAGTTGGAAAAATAAGCACAGAAGCACTTTTTATTGGTAGAAGGTCAGACCCTATGGTGTGCCATGTACAAACCAACACAATTTTCAATCAACAACTGTGCTGCCTATTATTGCACTTAAAAACTTGATTAGAAACAGGCGTCTGGGAAACTTGTCACTTGTGACAGAACTTTGGTTCCTGAACACCAGGTTCTTGTGCTGTTTGCCATTAAGGGTTTTAATAACTATCAGTAACCCCTTGTGTGCCATGTTGATCATGCAGGTGAAGTTATGCTTACTGCAACTCACACTGACACAGCAATGGTGAAATTATTTTCACTCAACTGGTCTGTCTCTCATGATAGTATGTTTGCATACTGATGAAGCAGCAATGCTTTTTATGTGGGGATCATTTCCAACCTCCGGGTTTATGCTATAATGACCCCAAGGATAAAATACATTGTGATCCCCTTATTATAACTTGTTAAGGGTCACATCAGGTTTGTTAATCCATGGATTTATTATGGTTCTTATTTAAATTCCCATAAAATCTGATTAAAAAGAAACAGTTTTGATTAAATCAACACTGTTTTTATATTTAAATCATTCCTATTCAAAATCACATTAGCCTCTAGCATTCTTTATTGGTTGTCGTTTGGCCTAAATTAACAGCAGATATAAAAAAACCATTGAATTAGTGAATTGGACCCATATAATAATTCAATCTTGCGTACTCATATTTCGCCTCTTACTCATAACAAGCGAGTTGTTTTGCTAGTAATGGTACCCTTGTACAAGGCTGTATTCAGTGCTGTTGTTCGTCCTGTTTACATGCAGTTACAAGCCATTGTGTTTCCAATCGATTACAAAAGAGACTTTCCCTTTTGAAATAACCACAAATCCAATACTTTTGCAACATCAATTATTAGTCTTCCTATGTGTAATATTTTAACAGTGTTTTAGAGGCAATGTGTTATTGTTAAGCACTATTTACGAGCAACCCTTAAAAACATAAAGCATACTCTTGTTGAGTCAATTACTACACATACAGTTTCTATTTATTCCATACAACTTTTGTTTTCCCTTGATACTCAACAAAGCCACTCTGTTAACACAATACACAGAGTAATGTCGAGATATACTAGCTCTATGCTAGGCAAAGTAGTGAAAGTAAACAGATAGGCCAGTCAGCCCATGAGTGATATTGACATTGTGAATTACCAATATTCACCAGAGCCAATATTTGTTCTCTGGCACATAAACTTCACAATAAAATTTGTTTTAGCTTAATCTGAGGAGAATTCTTACTTCCCTCTTAAAGCCATGGCTTAATGTTGAAAATATTAATCTGCTGGAATATAGCTAATGGTCAGTGCCCCTATTTATAGAATAGCTTTTGTATTTATAAGTTTAGCCTTGGATTCTTTTCATGCATTTTATAATCCAAATTTAACTTCATCCTAGTCCAGAGAAATGGTGCAAATGGTTGACTTGCTATAAAACTGAATATATATGTACAAACATGTACGAATGTGTGCATATACGTATGTACGTAACTGATTTCACTTGTGTTGCCATAGATAAGTTCTCTCGGGGGGGCACCTTAAAAGATCAGTGATGCTTTAATGGGAGAATAGTGCTGCCGTTTTAAGTTAGGTTTTAGCTTATTTTGTACAGCCTGGTTACTTTATCAGCTGGGATTTATGTATTTGTTCATGTATACTTCGCATTCAATACTGCACTGATAAATGTATATGTAACAACTGCTTATCTTTTGATATCTACTATAGCAAGGTTGGAAATTTATCATTGGGTGGATATTAAATTGACCATGCACTGGCCATTTAGCTTAACACCTCTATTAAAACAGCAAGATTGTCACCTTACATATGCTTAGTATTTGGTAATGAATTTACTTTTAGCTGGTACAAAGCTTTGGAAAATGCTGTGAAATATTCATTCTTGATATATTTAAATGCATGTTCATTTATGTACCTCATTACTTTATCAGTGAAAGCAGGGCCTTATAACAAACTGATCTTACAAAAACTGCCATCTGTTCTCTTACATATGCAATCAGTGTATAAATAACTTGATTATATAAGCATTTCTATAGGTTTATATTGGATATAAATATGTAGAAAATATATGGTCAGTAATCATTTTTGACGCAGACATATCATAATGTTGTATATTTTGGATAATAGCGACAAAGACGGCTATCTGCGTAACAACCATTAAGGTGCTGTTATCAAAGAAAATATGTATGATTTGGCTGTTGATATAACCCTGTTACATGGTAAATATCATACAGTTTACCTTGCTCTGAAATCGCATTTTACAACTTAACCATATGACTAGCTGTTTTATTACTGACATAATACAGTGTTAGACAAATCAAATTTAAACAGCATGTTCCTATTGTAACTTGTTCTTTTACTCCTGTTATGTATGATGAACTTTCAATTAAATCTTACTTGTCAAGGTAAGGGGATCCTCATTAAATAAGAATTACTAATATAATATTCGCTGCTGCTGGTATAGGGTTATTATAACCTAAGGCTGCTATATTGACAAGAGTAGATGTATAGCATCCGCGCTGGAATTTTAGCTGTCGGAACCCTCCAAAATCAAAGTATACTGTATGAAAGTGGTCATACTTGTAACCCACAACTCTTCCAAAAACATGTATGTTAAATACTTAACTATCCCCAGAGGCCTGACATGATATATACTTAGACAAATGTTTGTGTGCAGTTTGGTACAAAGTAGAGATTTAACTGTGTAACAGAAGATGTAGAATAAACCTGAATATTTTAGTGCCTATATAATTTTTGTCCTGATTAATGCTGTGTATAGTTGATTCACAGAGGAAACCACCAATCATAAAGATGATATCATAAGATGATAAGATAGCAGACATTATTTGAAGATGATGATGTATGTTCAAAAAGAGAGGTGATACCTATGTAAACACCGGTCAAGTTCATGGAATTCCGCTTAGCATTTGTCACGAAATTTTCTTTGTATTCAAATGAGTGACTTAGCTTGTAGAGGGCAACAGTTTTGAGGCGAAACATACCTTCTGTTTACTGTGCTGAGAAATGGATTTGAGGACATACCATGTACCTTCTTAGTCTTTCTACTGTCTTTGGATAATAATTCATTGCCATTTGCTAACATATTGTCAACTCCCACACAGATATAATGAAGACAAAGTGACATGCTGGTTCTTTGTCAGTAATACTCAGAAGCCCAAGTAAGGAATTACGAAAACCCTTGAGATATTGGAAATTATTATAATTGCTTGCAATATGTTTTAAGAGATGCTGGTGTTGTTTTGTGAACATTGCAGAGGTTAAATATACTATTGTAGTATTTAATTAAGCGAATAAATTGATATTTTTAATAACAAATAGACCAGATAAAGACTGTCTTTCCACAACATATGTTTACTTTTGATTATCAGACAAAACCTTTTAGTCCCACAAACAGTATTTTATAAGCCAGACAAATTGCAGGTGTGTCGATCAGGTGTATGAATGTATACAGTGCAAAATTTAACAGATGAGCCTATTTTGCATCACTTGTGCTTATTTCCATGGATTATGGTCTCCTAAATCATAGCCATTCTCAAGTGATTGTGTAACTCCTAGAGTTATGTAATACCTTACAAATATGTCCAGGATTGTATGGCTTGTGCTGTCCTTTTGTGTCACCATGGTGCCTATAGGATATTTCAATATTTGTCCAATGGATGTGCTGTTTTCTTTATATTATTTCTTTAAGAAGATGGCAGTGATATTTGTCTATTATGCTTTTAACAACAAGACCTGTTTTAAAAGGATCTTAGCCCCTATTGAGTTAAGATTTGACAATAGAGCTAAATAGTTGGATCGAATGTTGGTGTCGCTTCATGAGAATTGTCAGAACTAAGAACTATGATAAATGCATTGACTACAGTTGCATATTT
>JAOXYB010041727.1:0-11300 GCA_028565635.1 Phoronis ovalis | reverse complement strand
GGAACCCTGATTGGAAAGACAGTGGCCCTTGGTGCTGGACACGCACAAGAATCCAATGGGAAACATGTGCAATTCCTGTTTGTTCTGAAGGTCAGCAACATTAGTGCCAAACATAATTTTCATCTAAAATATGATATCAATGTAGTAAGGCAGTGAACATTTTTGATAGGCTTTTCTTGTCAAGAGTTGGATATAGTGCTGGGGTTAAGTTGTATTTCGCCTTCCAGCTTCGAGACAACCACCGGCTCCACCAATCGAGAATTACGGACGAGCTAATATAGTGAAAAACACACTAACGGCTTTTGGGGAATTTTATCCTGATGTCTACTCATACCTATCAGGAAGTTAATCCAGGGGTAAATCCCACTAGCTATAGCAAAGCTCTACCTTCTTTTGTTTCAAAGGATGTAAATTTCATTCTAACAGTTTGATTGTACTTTGTTGCAGATTTAGACATTTTAGTTATCAGCAAATATTTTTACAAAAAGTTGCATCTTTTATTTGAATTTTAACCTACGCGCACCCTTACTATTGATAACAGAATGCCTATGTGTCTCAACTTTGGAGTATTTTGATAAAGTCGTCTTGGATAGGTAATTTAATGTATACTTCTATGGCTTGCAACTGCAGCACCTGATTGACCGGCCATCATTCTCTCCTACTATAATAAGTAGTCAAATATGCATTACAGTTTTATATGGACAAACTAAAGAAACGTATGTTCTCACAAGCATACTTGTCATCTTACAGAAATGTGTAGCATGGTGAATATGGGTAATCTTTTTGCTCAAGGTGGTGTGGAAATCGGTTACCTTAGGGGAAGGGTTGACCAGGAGTGTGTTGACTACTGCACGAATCACCTGGAATGCAAAGCGGTCGATTTCCATATTACAGATAGAAGATGTTTCACATATGCAAACAACTCAGGGGCAAGCAATACCGGTGATTGCTGCATTAGATTTGAGAAGGTTTGCACCGGTAAGTATATATATATATATATCATTGCGAGTCCTGAGCGAAAACGAAGCGAGCCCTTACATCATAATGTTTATGCATACCCAGTATGACGTGGGAACTCGACATCACTACCAAATCACGTCCGCACCTTTTTCCAGCTAATGTATAATTTAAATTAACAAATAAGAAGTTATGTTCTTCCCATAACATGTCTTTTTCAATTTCATTTTGTTTCACTGTATTTCTGGACAAACATAAAACGTTCTTTGCACGTTTTTAAAAAACAACAAAGTCAGAACAGGCCAAAACGTTTTACACGCAACTATGTACAAATCATTCCGACTATTTGATCAACTGTTCATGACATACCAACATAAGTAGACAAAATAAGGCATGTTCCTGGTTTGCAGATGTACCACTAAATAATTTGCGTTTTTATTCTATAAAGAATATCTTTAGATTACCATTGGTGTTAACCGGCAAAATATGTCACTGAGTAATGAAATAATAGCTTTCGAATATATTACTGTAGAAGGTATATGTAGGAATGCCACAGACGTGTTTTTGTTTGATTGTAACTTAAATAAGCACCTGCGTACACTATTCTAAGGGGATTATTTAGAGGCCTGTAGGCCAACGTTTCCTGATATACTTAATAGGTAATAATTATCATTCGTATAAAACATTTTGCATTGCTTTTACATAGTTTTCATACAAGATATCAAATAATGTTATGTTTTTGTTTTAGATGAAATGTATGTAGCTTAGCACAAATGCTATAACGGAGCAAATTCATTTTTAATAATTATTAATTCAGTTATGATATGGGTTATGATACAATTTTACAAATACAACATTTTTTATTAATCTGAATTTATTTAGTTTAGCGGAAGCCTGAACTGGACCATTCTTTCTTTCAACAGAAATGATAGTACAATCATTTAATTATATTTCAGCTCACCAATCAAATCTGGTTTTGCATTATCAAACTGTGGCATATATTAAGAATATAGTCTATGTCAAGACATCAACATATAGCAATTGTGTATAACATTTTAATTACCTTAGCGAAAGTGAGGTGACCACTTTCCAATTTGTAACTTTAACAAAGATGTATTCAATTTTAAAGTTCAGGATTTAGCTCCACTTGCATGCGGCAGAAATGGTGTAGTCTTGAGAAAACCCAGTACAATTCACACTCTGAACTACCCAGGTTCTTATGCGAACAGTCAAAATTGCTATTGGTATATTAATGCACCCCCTGGTCAGGTGAGATAAATGTTTGACACAGTTGCTGGCATATTTTTCCAAAATATTAAGTCAAGCATTACCTATTGTAGTCTCTTGTAGCATCGGCAAATATTACGTAAAATTGAGGTACATATTGCATATGGTTTTGTCTATTTAACGCCCAGGGCTACGGTGGTCCGATAGCCCGAGGCCACTAATATTGTTCGGGCCATCTGAACTGCAGCAGCTGTTGGCCCGACGGGCACCCACCTCCCGGTCTCCCTCTGAACAATTTTTAACATCCAAACACAAAAAGACTATTTCCGTCGTCGTTTGGAAAGCAAATAGCAAACGGAAATTGCGTATCGTTTCTAAAATTAAAAATAGATTGGGGTGTGTTTTTGTTTTTCTTTGGCTAGTCAATTTTCAAAGCGAACTTCGTTTTGAAAAATGCTTTGGACGCTCGCACAAAAAATGCTGGGCTCCCAGAAATTAAATAGGGTTACTTGATTTGGAACGCAGCTCCACAGGGCTACTACTTATTTTCAGCAGGTGTCAAGCCCTGGTAACCCATCTTTTCATTACACTGTGACCCCTTAATTCAAATTATAAGTAAAGCTCTATTTTCGCAAAAACCACGTGGTACTTTAGTGATCTATGAATACATTATCACGAAATTTCCAGATTGTTTCAATATCTCTTCCAGACCATTCGGCTAACATTTAGCTCCTTTGAGACTCAGGAATGTTGCGATAGAATTTCCGTCTACGATGGTAATACTACTACATCACTAACCATTATATATGCTTATGGTGGATTAACAATCCCAAACGCAGTTAGCTCCACACAGAATTCAATGTTGGTTCATTTTCACACCAATCGTTTAATTACTAGAACAGGATGGGAAGCCTCTTTTACTTTTGAGGATTTATCAAGTAAGTTTTATCTTGGGCAATGTTATCATTGAACTCATTTATATATATTAATTTGGATCCACCTAACCAGCGTGGACTCGGACCGTCAATCAGCTTTCGCGCCCATATTGCTTATCATTTGAACTCTTTTTCCGAGTCTCGCACCACAATTCAGGCTGCTCGAACCGTCATTGCTGGGGACTCGCGTAAGTTGCCAGGGACTCTAATAGATTTCTAGAGATTGGGATAATTTCTAAGCCATCGGAAATAGTACACACGGGCATTCCGTGATACGGAAACTGACGAATATCGTTTAAATATGTCAAAGACGAAGTTGAGGGTTCCCATTCGTTGTGAGGAATTCACATTTGTCTGATCCAGGTGCCTTGGCCACGCACTCAGCTCTCGCACTAATCAACCATTTCTGAATCAACTCTATTTATTAATTGTAGATCATTGGGAAATATCGACGTTTACCTGGTGGATTATATACTCCCGATAATAAAGTTGCCTGGCTTGGATTTTGAACCACATCAAAAGTTGTTCGAGTTCACTGAAATATATTCATAAGTTTCCGTAACAGACAATGGCCGTATGTACTATTGCCGACTCCTTAGCACGTGTTCGAGTTCCTGTCAACTTACGGAAGTCCGCAAACATGACCGTTCGAGTAGCAGAAATTTTGGTGCGAAACCCGGGGAAGATACAGTGCATTTCTACATGTGTCGAAAGTTTTTTTTAAATTCAAACAGCCGTTTGAGATGGTATCATTTTTCTTTGCAAATATAACTAAATAGGTATAATTACAATTTCAACTGATTCATATGTTTATATATAAATTATATGAAATCTTTCCTTTTCAGTTCTTACTATTAGCACAGACGCGAGTACATCATCAACAACAGGTATTATTTTCTAGTCATTAACATATCGACTTTAGGTAAAGTATATAACCATCGTTTAATCAAGTATGATGTTGATTTTCAATTTACTATGACAAAGCTACTTATGATTTGCATAATTATATAATTAATTACCAATTAGAAATCAATTTCTAAGTGCATTTATATATGTGCCGAAAGTTCTATTTCTAATTCAAACAGCCAATTGAGAGGGTAGCATTTTTGTTTGCAAGTAGAACTATAAATAGATCTAATTACAAATTCAACTG
The DNA here is from genome assembly GCA_028565635.1 of Phoronis ovalis. NCBI lineage: Eukaryota > Metazoa > Phoronida > Phoronidae > Phoronis > Phoronis ovalis. The sequence continues at coordinate 7,028 of JAOXYB010041727.1, read as the reverse complement.
ATTCATATGTTTATATTTAGATTATATGAAATCTTTCTTTTCCAGTTCCTACTACTAGCACAGACGCGGGTACATCATCAACAACAGGTATTATTTTCTAGTCATTAACATATCGATTTCAGGTAAAGTGACAGTCTATGAATGAATTCTTTCAGGTGTTTATGATTTGCATAATTACCTAATTAGTGATCAAGTATAAATCAATTGACAAGTGCATGTATATATGCACGGAAAGTTCTATTTCTAATTCAAACAGCCATTGAGATGGTATCATATTTCTTTGCAAATAGAACTAAATAGATATAATTACAATTTCAACTGATTCATATGTTTATATTTAAATTAAGTAAAATCTTACTTTTTCAGTTCCCACTACTACTACTACCACCACAGACGCGGTTGCAACTTTAACAACAGGTATTATTTTCTAGTCATCAGCATATCGATTTCAGGTAAAGTATATAACCATTGTTTAATCAAGTATGATTTTTGATTTTGCATTTATTACGAGAAAGAAAACGATAGCTTGGTTTACACTTCAAGATTGTTCAAGTAACTTTTATTTTGCGCAAGGTTAACTTACTGAATTCATTTACTGAGCACGTATGGCGAAGAGCGCGACTACAGGTTTTTTTCCAAAGATGCTTATTCTAATATGTTCTAATTTGTTCGAAACATGACAGCCTATGAATGAATTCTTTCAGGTGTTTATGGTTTGCATAATTATCTAATTAGAGATCAAGTATAAATCAATTGCTAAGTGCATTTATATATGTGCCGAAACTTCTACAGACATTTAAGATGGTAGCATTTTTGCTTGCAAGTAGAACTAAATAGATCTAATTACAATTTCAACTGTTTCATATGTTTATATTTAAATTAAGTGAAATCTTACTTTTTCAGTTCCTACTACTACTACCACCACAGACGCGGTTACAACATTAACAACAGGTATTATTTTCTAGATATTAACATATCGATTTCAGGTAAATTATATAACCATTGTTTAATCAAGTATGATTTTTGATTTTGCATTTATTACGAGAAAGAAAACGATAGCCTGGTTTACGCCAACTGAGTCACATCTTTATATTTAAATTATATGACATCTTTCTTTTTCAGTTCCTTCTACTACTAGCACAGACGTGGATACACCATCAACAACAGGTATTATTTTCTAATCATCTACATATCGATCTCAGGTAAGGGATATAACCTTTGTTCAATCAAGCATGATATTGATTACAAAATGTTTATAATACGAAACGTATACGAGAAATATACATTAACTGATTCTGATTACTAGATCCTATAGGAATATAAATTTCAGAAATACCTATGTATATATATATTGACGCTTAGTAGATGGGTGAAATGAACAGTAATAATTGTTGCTAAAAAACTTCAAACTTGTCGCTCTAATTCCGCTTCACCATGTAGGCTTTACATAATCAGTCACATGAGGTGAACTTAGTACTTAATGTATGCATTTTTGTGTGAAGTATAATGAATTGATGTTGATACTTCCAAATTATACATATGTTAGCTGAATGAATAATAAGTATTGAACAGATCTATAAATTAATATATATTACAAATTACATTTGAAATAATCCAGACTCAGAACACCCGTCCTGTTATATCATTAGGTACATCTGGCCTTGCATCATCTTGTTTACATCTATTTCCCGTAGCTAAAGGAAAAACAAATTATGAAGTTTTGCCCGTTTTTTTCTTTTTTATTACCACTATAATCACTATAATGAGGTTATATCTTGAAGAGATAATATTTCTGGTAGTGTTGTTCTATTTACATGTGCATGAACATCGTGTCTTATTTCGATAGTGTCCTTATATATGCCATCACATCTGCATTTGCAGCAAAATTTGCCTGCTAGTATAGTGCATACATGCATTTATACTTTTTCGCATAATTTACATTTCCATAGAAAATACATATTACATTAAGCTTTGCATGGTTGTTAGCCACTAACTGCGCATGATCATTTTATCTTTAATATGGCACTGTTTTTCAGAGCCCTTTTGTATAATTGAATCACTTGATCATTACATAAACGTAGTTCCCAAGAAAACCCCTGGGAGTGTCGTGCGTTACAATGAGGAAATACAATTTGTCTGCAGTTCCGGATATGTTTTCTCAGATGGCAAATCTATCAACAGCTTTAAATGTATTAAGCAGCAGACGTTTTATCCAAGTTATCCAACATGTTATGGTAAGCAAACATTTTGAAAATATTTATCATTTTAAACCAAATTAGCTCATAATGATGAAGTTATAGGGCTGGAAACAGAGGTAACAGAAAAAGTCGAGAGAGACAATACATTGCGCATTGTTAGTTTAACCTTGGCGCATGTGCAATCAATTGGCTGTATGATTTATTGTATGAACGCAATAATTTATGTAGTTCGTATCAATAGTATCGCATCTTTTTTGTAAGATGCATTTCCCTACACATTGTAGCATGTGGTAAATAAATACAATGTATGACTACGTATTTTATTTACAGTCGATTCTTAGTGTAGCCTTAACTAACAAACTTTTTATAGCTAAGTCAGTTTAGCCTGGTGCAAGTTTCAGAAATAACATGGACTGAAGTTTTGATATTTGCCAGATCAGGCACTTGAGGGCGCCACACCCTTTCGTTCCCAACAAACTTTACACACACTACTTGTTTGCTTGTGTTTTTAATCAGACATATGAAAATCTTTAAAGGATAAACATTTAACAAAGAAAAAATATGTAAATAATTAGTTGTCTGTGTATTGAACCGCTCACAAAAAGGATGATATGTCTTAAATGAACGAACACATTTTTTGGCTTTGGTTCAGCATGCAAAGGAAATAGTATGTGAATGAATCGCACAAGCGTACGTTATTGTTCATTCACAAAATGCGACATGCTGAAAGTTTGTCTCTGAGACAAATAGCCTGTTATATCCTTATCTAACATTACTAATAAGGACTTTACTTTCCAACAACTGCAGCACCTGTGAAACAAACAGAAAGGTTTCTGCAGAATAAAATGGACTTGCACTTTGTAACCGCATTTCTTATCGGACTTTTTGATGGTTATGTTCTGCTCCTGGTATCGTGCTGCTATCGAGAACATGCCAAAAAGATGTCAACAATTGGGCATCACTTTTAGTGATAAGGTAATTGCAAGTTATATCATTATTTCTTTTCAGGTATAAATCAGGTCTAACTAACTAGGTTGGACACGCAATTGTTTCCCAGTATTCGAACTCTTTTTCCATTTTTCTCATCGAAATTTCATTCGAACCGTCATTTCCGCGGATTTCGAAAAATATCAGGAATAACCGGAACAGAAAAAAGCATGACTTGCATGATCCACATTCTACCGTATTAAATATATTTCATTGAAATCTATTTCTTTAAAGCAAAATGTTCATCGCGCAAAACAAATATTTCCTCGCGAATGATCTCGATTTATTGTACATGTGAAAATTGTGACGTTATATCTGATAGATTATGCTCTATATTCCAGGTAATGAAATGATCTGGACTTGATTTTATAACGTACGTATCAAATGGGGTTTGACAACTATTTGGAATAATACGCCTTTGATAATGTACATGTTGTATATGTGATGAAACATGTATTACATTTTCGATGCAATTTTCATGAAATATAAAACGTTTTTTAATAATAGCTGCGAAGGTTCTTTTATCAACATAGAGTTATTGTTGACCATCAGAGGAATCATACATGGAATTCTTGATACACAATTGGCAACAAAGTCTTCGTCCACAGCAAAAATCCCACACATAAGTGCCCAAATATAATTAATTGGATAAACATTAAGAGTCCATAGGGGGAGACTCCTGCAAGCAAATATAGTGTTTTCTCATCTTCTGTTGGACTGCAAAATTAATTAGAATAACTTGTTACCTAACAAAAAACACCCTTGGGACAACTATCGATGATTTTTATTGAACGACCTCACCAGGACATTTTTTTTAAATACTCCTCCCGTGTTTGTTTATTTGTTTATATTTTTGTTAAATATACCTCCCGTGTTTATTTGTTTATGTTTTTGTTTCACCTTTTTTGATTCTGCACGTTCATAGTTGATTAGCGCTTATTGAAACAGCATTTAGCTTCATTTAGGACTGTAGACAGTCCATTTCCCAATATTTGTGCTGTGGTGTTTTTCGATACCAAAAAACTTATCAAAGGGGCAATATTCCAAATAGTTGTCAAGGGCTTGTCTTCAGAACATTTCGGAAATAGCAAAATATATTTTAAATACAAGTTATGCATCTGTTATATTTGTAGAAATTAAATATGGGTGCTCTTGTGTTTTAATTGCATGTGTCCTTTTAAATAGTCTAAAACGTGTATTCCACTCTGTAAAACATGCGCATGTAATCAAACACATGTGTAGTTTATGTATTTCGTGTCAACCTGTACTAGAAACAAGTTTAGTATGAATTTACTTTTAAATGAAAGTTCAGACAGAAAAATTCCGAATGTAGTGCTAAGTTTATTTCAATGATTAAAGTGTGTCAACACTTTTTCACTAAAACATTCAAAATAGAGATCAATTTTGGAAAAGACATGGGGGGCGTTGGATAAACTTATTTGTTGTATTTTTCTAAGCAGAACCCCGCGGAGTTTATTTCTTTAGTATTAAATATTTGGGGTTGGCATTTAAAGAGGCAAATGGTCCCTTATTTCATTTTCTAGTTTTGTTTAATGACTGTACACATCGAAGGACACTCATAATAACATGTTTTATATGTTATGGTAGCATCGTTAAGATGTTGCCCCCTATAACAAATGGTCAAATTGGCTTTTTCAGATTTCACTTCACGACTGCCTATCCAACTTGTTACACATCAGAATAATTCACAGCAGAAGTACATGTTTGAATTGGACAGCAACAACCTACTTTCACGTAGAACGCCGATACGTTAATATCATATTTTTAATGGTATATTGCAATATATAATGTAACGCGTCTAGTGCACATGAAGTAACTCAGTTCTATATAGTGCATTTAAACACTGCATCATTATGTTAAATCAATGCGAGACATACATAATGCATATTGACGCTTAGTACATGGGTAGAGTCTACATTAACTGGCTTGCTGAAAAACCTCGAACTCGCCGTTTTGTGGTCGTTTCCTTTCCTGTGTTAAGAGCTGCTCGGTAAATTATCTAACCAAGTCAATGTCATAAAATCAGCATGCAAACGCATCATTCTGTTTTTATTTAAATAGCTAAACGGTTCTTATGAGAAGTGAAAGTTGTTTTGTTTGTTACATATATTGCTACACTAGAGGCGCTTACCAATAAATCTATAAACTAGTATTTACTGGATCGCTTCTAATTTTAAAGACATCGCCGATATCCGTTTAAAGAAATCAGTACCGAAATACCTGTTATTAACGTTTAATTGGCAAATGAAATAGTCCACCGGGTTACAAGATCTTTTAGACCTTATTTTTTTTCGGTATGTTTCATTGAAAGTTAACCTATCGCTATGTACGTTTTACCTATCGTGCGTGGACTATTTAAAGTAAACGTGATACCATAAAATGACTTAAACCATTCGCTTAGATACCTATTAAATTCCCGGTAAGGACAATCAAAATTGCTCAATCCATAAAGTTATAGACATTTTTGTCGGTAGCTCTGAAAGCTAATGCAAAACACTGATGACATCAGAGGTGAACACAATTTGAGTGTAACTATGTACAAAAAATATATTTTTCACCAATAGAGAAAAGTACAATGTAAAATATATTTCCTAAATTAGTTCTTAAAATATATCGCCAATTTTTACCATCTTACTTGAGGAATAGGTACATCATCTAATCCTTCATCTTTTTTAAACAAATAGTCTCTAAGCACAACGCTTTGATTCGTATTAGCAAGTTGGAAACTTGTCAATTAAGAAACTTATGAAGTATCAAACGCGCATATGTTTAATTCATTCCTTTATCATAATACGACTCCGATTTACACCACCATACCGTGAATAAATTACACGGGGTAAAGTATAAAATATACCACTACTCATACTTTCATCTTGGTACTATGTATACTAAAAATCCCCTGTATCCGAACGTCAGGATAGTCTGATTTTCTCAAACAATAGCTGGTAAGCATGCAATAACAGTTTCTTAATGCTGTGTTTGGTACAAACATCGTGTGTATTAATAAAGGGGTATTTTGAACAGTATGGCCTTATCCAGAAAGAGGTAACCCTGCATGACACAATGTCATTCTGACTCCGTTCATCCAAAACTCAGAACAAAAGCTCATTGATTACAATCGGTTAGTGTGATTCATATCATTCAACAAATAAAAAGTTATTCGAAAATTAGCTGTTAAAAGGAAATATTTTTTCAGATGTATTACACTATCAAAATATTGTAAACTCTCTAACATATATAAGTAACGCGATTTGCAAATCAACTTCTCGGCCAGTAACAACTTCTCGGCCAGTAACTGATTCTTTTTTTCAAATATCTTAAACAACTTTGAACTAGTGTACATGTCGATGTACTCCCCAATAAAGGATCCGCGATGTCAAACAATGTGACATAAAGACGTGTGTTAAAAGCAGGCACAAAATGGCGCATAATCATCATATGTACACGGAGTTACAGATCTAGAAACTTAACGCTGCCTGACATGTGTGCCGTTGATGGATATGATCGATTTTTTTAACATGTTGATGAAAAATTCCTTCCGTAAGTTTAATTTCAGCTTAATTTTAAAGAGTCTTAAACATTTTAAATTGCTGATAGTGTACACAAAAAAAGATGTAATATGCCACTTTTGCAATATTATAACAAACGTGTAATGTAGCCGAAGTTTTACATCTATCATTATTTTGCTTCATGATACAGGCTTTGTAGAAGGCAATCTTGTTTGTAGGTGGAATCATATTCATCGTATGGTATATGGCACTTATCAAAGAAATTCCTATATCGACAGCGACGACAACACAAGGTACTATATACTTGCCTCCC
>JAOXYB010041726.1:0-27608 GCA_028565635.1 Phoronis ovalis | reverse complement strand
TATATACTAGATGTCTTACGGATTCAATTACAAAAATAATTAAATGTAGCAATAAGTAGACTTCAGATAACTTAAAACACATTGTTGAAAAGTATAAATAATTCTACATTTCTTAATATAAGCTCACGTTTATTAGATATCGTACGGATTCAATTAAAAAACTAATTAAATGTAATAATAAGTAGAACCAGCACGAGACATCAGGATAAATTAGCAAACATTTATGAAAGCATGAAAAATGTCGCTTATAATTGTTAGTACCATAGTAACATGTAGTAATTTAATTGCAACCTATACAAATTTGTATAAGTTTGATTACAGTGAAGTGATAGATCATGACTAGTGATATACTAAGCAAAAAAAAACAACAATATAAAAAATGGCAGCATGTGATGATGACAGCGGCAGATTTAGAAAGGCGAGCTGAATCTAAAATAATTCTTTGATTTTTTGATCGATTTTATTTACTTCCCTTGTAAATCGAACCTTAAAGTTAAAATTTTGGTCCGCTAACTACGGAAGATAATACCATATGAGATTACTTCGTGGTATTAATTATTATGAAGTTTGGGATCCTGATTTTCTGGCGCTGTACCGTATTTTTATACCTATTACTATTACTGTATTTACATTCAAATACTAGCTTTTGCTGAACCCGCCGGTTGTTCAACGTTTTCGCAGCACCAATGGTTCATAGCCAAAACCTCCTACAGGAATGGATACGCCTCCATGCGGACGAATGATGTTACCTAATTAAAGATATTTTTATATCTCTTATATCTAATGAACCCCCAGAGATCTCTACAATTTTAGGTTTTGATTCAGTGGGATATATTAATTATAGTATCAAACGCGACTTGACGAGGGACAAATAAAATTGGTGGATTGTTATTCTCCAAAACCCCAGAAAAAAGTTATAGATAAGCAACTGGGTCACGTGGTGACTACGTTCAGAGTATTTACCAGACGGTAATAGATGTCAGTAGCTGCAAATAGCACACCACAAATTCACCTCCCGTCCGTTATAACCGGTTATAATGGGGAATTGACATATTTCGACATTAAATAAAAATATTACCAAACTCTCACCGACATCTGGGATTAGATTTTTTTTTATCCTTGTTTGTTCTAGTTTTTAAAACTTTTCAATTTTCACTAGCAAAACCAATTGGATTTTGAGCTACATCTATCTTTTTAAAGGTCGCTGTGTTCTGAAGTGAAAATAGTGCATGCGTATGAATCGATCACCGGTCAATGGGCAAACCGGTAGGTAAACAAAGACAAAAATAGTTATATCTCCGAGAACTTCGTGCTCTGTCTAATGGTGTGCATATTGACGCCTATTAGACGGTACGGAACCTACCCAGACCATGTATGCACCCAGGATTTTTTTTTAAAGATTTCGCTATCCTATTTAGTGTAGTGCAACCTTATAAATAATTCAATGTAATTTTCTCGATAGGTGGCGTGATCGCTTTATAAATACTTTTCATGTTATATTGATTGTCGTCAAATAACTCATAAAAACTAATAGTAAGCTAAAAATTCATATTGTTTTTATCTCCCATCTCTTCAACCATTATAATTTGTTCAGATAAAAAATACCAATTTTATAAGTATTTTAACAGTAAATGTGGGTGTGCATCTCATCCTCATTAAACGCACCTTTATGCTTTTCTCGCACCTGCATGCATGCTTCTAATTTGCTAAAGAGATAGTAGTTTACTCAGTCATTTACTACAAATCATAAAACTGATTTTTTGTAATAACGTGTATTTCTAAGATGTACCCATTTTGTGTTCAATTCATTATATTTGTTATTCATCTTTGTCAAATTTGCATTTTCGGCTCTGGATTGAAATTAAAATGATAAAGACAGTACCTTCAGATGAAAAATGGATTCCAATTGTTCAAATTAAAACTAATATGTTGTAGGTTTAGTGCAACAACAGTCAGAAGTATACAGAAAGGCTCAAGTGCCTATAATGCGGTTTGTCCCAGCTTGCAGATATGTTTTGGCACATATTGCAGACATGTACTTCCTATCGTTGCATATAATAGCGTTTTAGAATCTCTTTATATTAAACAGACATGCACTTTTTTAAGTGGGTTGAGCCATTAATTGGATATTTACTTTTTTGTCTTTTAAATAAGGTAGAGAAGGAAGCAAAGGCACTAAACAGTATTTAAATATATATAAAATAATATGTTGGGAAATGAAAAGAAAAACATTTAGTTAATTGAACGTAAACGCAGGCGACGGCTGAGGTATAAATTATAATCGAAATGCCGCAACAAAAATAAAAAGGAGCAAAGTGTTCACTGCCTTCCTTTATTGTTCCTATACGTCATAGCACTTATGTGCATTATGTTTTGGAAATGTCCGTCACTTCTTACTGGTAAAAAAAAAAAGATTCATCAGATGCTAAAAATGTGCGAAATATTAAATTCCTGTAATTCATGTATGTGAAAGAAAACTGTTTTCGCCAACTCAAATACAATTCAAAATAGCTGTTTGGTTAAAACAAGCTGTAAAAGTTACACTGTCTATAGAATTTATCTTTATGATCCAAATGATATTTAGTCATTTACAGAAAAAGAAATATGAGGAATCCGTCAGAACCGATTTGGAATTAATGTTATTAGTTTTATACATACTTCACATGCTTCTATAGCTTCAGTATATCGTGAAATATTAAACGTTAAGTTTTTTTTGCATTTAAATTATATTTTTCAATTGGTATTTGATATTATGTGCGAACATACATAGGGGCATGGCTAATTGCGTGTAGTTTGTTCAAGAAATAACTATTTTAAGAAAATTAAAGTGTTTATTTAACACAAGCATAAATTCACAAAGACAGTTTTCTATCGGTGTTAGATATATTTTAAAATTGCGTCTCTCAGTGAATACATCGAATTTGTGACTATTAGTATTAGCTATTAGCAGTGTGGCCATGTATTTATGCAATTCCAGGGAACTCTGGCATGCCGTATGGGACGATATAACATATGGTGGAATGTAATATCAGTTATTGTTGCTTTAAAATATGCATGCATTAGACTGCCTGCTAATTCAGCTTATTAAGGGGTTCCTAACATACATACCGTTTGCATTCACCATTCGTTGAGTACGCATAATCAGATCGTTTGACGAGCATAATTTTTTCCAGGACTCTCCAGTTCCGTTAACGACATATTTGCAAATTTATAAATTTCGAGGGTGCTTACTGATAGAACTCGAGGAGTGCTTCTGGTAAATTGTGCTCGTTGGACGATCTGGTCACGTGGTGATGCCTATACCGGATGATATGGACTCCTGTTATGACATAGCATGCAACATATTCTAGAAGCAGTAATAGTAGTAACTGGGGGCATTTTGAGATAATATTCACACACTAAGAACCTCTCCTTATAATCAAACTATCCCTTAATATAACAATTATAATTAAATTCTATAATGCTAAGAGCCATGTCAGATTGCACTGGCTTCTGCCTCATCCCTGCCAACAAGGGGTCCGACGACAGGTAAGCGTTTTGGCGTAATGGCACAATTACAGCTGGTGTCCACTTGAATCCAGATCCAATCATAAACACGTTCATTTGGTTTCTTCGCTAACGCCATTACATAAGATTTTTTCGTTAGGCATTCAGAATGAAACCTAAAAATTAAATAATTCAACTTAAATAAAAAGTAATAAATCTGTGACTACTGCTATTGTACGCAAGGCAAGAACATTGGATGCAGTTACCTATTCGCTGTAAGACAGAAACTTATCGTATTTGTTGCCATCAGAAAATTAACTTGTTTCTCAGAATTGTGTCAGATTATGTCTAGCAGAGGCATAATGACGACAAGTATACATGTACCGACAAACAGTGAATACAAATGTATACATGTACATGTCTTATAATTAATTTTATCAGTGCCCATCCCAATTATTTGCGTCCGCTTTGACGTAGTTTACTGATTTGCTTTGTATGCAAAAATATCATAAGGAAATATATGCAGAATATTTTAATCATGTCTATCTGTGAAAAAAATATAAAATCTAAAGTGTACAAGTGGTCATAACAATGAAAATAGTAATATGTATAGGCTAAAAAAGAATATCCGACGTTCCCGTGTCACCCTGAAAATCGTATGCTATTTTAAGCGTATTACAGTAGTAGAAAATGTAACAGCTTTAACAGTGTATACGATTTAACAGGATTAAAAATGTTTGAATTTTTTAATGTGTTGTTTTTCAAAAAAAGTTCTTTTGAATTACAAATACTACTACTACCGACACATATACTAGCTTATAGTTTTATCCACAAACAGGCGGGAAAGAAAAGGTATCTAGACTTGTAATATTGTGTCACACAATGAATGTGAGTGGCGTACATGTTCCAATTAACAATGATATGCTCATCATAAACACCTAAAATAAATGTGTTCATATGTAAATATAAGTATAACTGTGTATTCATGAAGTGATCAATGTCATGATATTCAGTGAGGAGTGCCAGTGTGATCGAATTGTGTACTCATCCTTGTGAAACGTCTTAATTTGAGTACTTATGTTCAGCAATGGAGAATTTTCAACTGGATTTTTTTGAAATTTGGAATACTGTTCAATCATTTTGATACGAATGTTTCCATATTTTTTTTTTTCTTAAAGTTTAAATACGCTTCGATTTTCAGGGTAACACGGAAATGTTAGATGAACTTCACATACAATGTAAATACATTCCATACATGATATCTAACAAAAATACGGCTTGTATGTATATCAAAATACTATGTCAATTTAGTACTATTTGTCATTCCCATTGTAATGACCATTTTATATCACAATGTATTACTTGATGACAACAGCAACTACAACTTGTAACAGATTTAATTGATAAATATTTAAAATATTTTCGAGAGAAAAATGTCACCAGATGTATGCTACTTATTAGTTGATACGCGAAGTCTGTCCCGTGTTAACTTGGGAAAACAGAACTTTTTACTTCTAGCGAAAGAATGGCTTAAAACTGGATTTTTCTATTTACTAGGTGACAATTCGTCAGATTACGACTGTTTCACTAGTCAGTTACAGGTACAATATATTGTGATAAACTTGGTACAATATATTGTTATAAGCTTGGTACATTATATTGTGATAAGCTTGGTACAATATATTGTGATAAGCTTGGAAATTAAAAGAATTCAATGTACAAATCAAATAGTTTTGCTATGTATAATTACCAACATCGCGCATGTCAAAACTTTAATACCATTCTTTCGCTGTAGGTGTAAATATAAAACTAGGATATCATATATAAAACTGTTTATACCTTAGTATAAAAATAAGAAACATTTTGTAACATTCGCACATGTTTTCTTTAATTAACTTATGTGACGTTGTTAATGTGTAACTTGCTGTCCAATATTTGTTTTATTTTACATTTTATTTGAATTGTGGTGATTCTAGTTTTTTACTTATCTCGTGCGTGTGCATGAGTGTGAAAATATTACTATCGGACGCACGTTGATAACATATCAATAGGAAGCCATACTGGATATATCATATCATACATTTTGTAGCCGGCTTTCCCCCGCATGAGCCATGGGAATTACGTTAAATTGGAAGTGCTTTTTTGTTATAAACTTAGGTTAACAAGTTCGCAAAAGATGAAAGTAGGTTTGAGTTAGCACATATTGAAGGAAAGCACAATTTCTGATAAAAGTCATATGCAGATTTTGCAGAGGGTATAGGTTTGAGTTATTTTCGAAATTTCCATCATTCAGACTTGTCTGTACCAAAAACCTTGTGTAAGCATGATAATTAACTTTATTTTAAACTGGTTAGAAATTTCGCGAAAACGTTTAGTTACTACATCAAACCAAATAATACAATTTGTTAACTATTAAATTAGATGAACAAAATGTAGCGCTTTGTGAATAAGCATTTGCTCAGTATACAATCATGTAGAAAGTATGTGCAACTCAGATTGCATAGGTTTTACTATATGGTTGAAGACTTATAATTTTGGTTTTGGAGACATGTTACCTTTAAAGTAGTATGGTGTCAGTAGCATTACATGAACTATACATTAGAAATAGTTTCTTTTATCTTGAAGTTAAACGCATTTGGTGTGTGGCTAAGCTGTGGGAGCTGTCAGTATAACGGTGTCGATGATGTCACCAGAGAAGCAGGGGACAAGCATGCGCAGTGTGGTAAAAAGTATAAAAATGCTTCATATTTCCCTTTATGTGCAGTGATTTTTATAAAACAAAAGTTTGATAAATGCACCAATGGAAAATTACATATCCCCATATGGTGCATACCTAGCTATCTTGTTCTCCCTTGGCATCACTAACCATTACTGTACAGTATATATATAATATAACAGGTTACAGTGGTAGGTCTCAAGTCACTCGCATAAATGTGCGCCTATAACTTACCATAGATCAATTTTCGTCATTCCTTTTGATATTATTCCTTTAACATGCACCTAGGCGTGTATCTTATATTAAGTTACGCACAGAAACAAAACAACAATAAGAGTAGTCATACGTACTCAGCATTTCGAATTCCTCTACAGGTTCTTTGATATGTTGGTTGTGCGTTAAAATTAAAGAAACTACCAGGTGTGGTACTGACTAAATTTCTGGCTATATAGTTACACGTGACAGTGTAAAACCATTGTTGACCATGTTGTCCTTCAATAGGTTGAAACACCTCCACCTCAGACCCGTTTAAATCTTTTGCGAAATATACCATGCGCCATTCCGTACGTGACGGACACACGGGCTGCGCTGGAATATATACATTCGACTTCTTGGATATCTGAAAATTACAGCGTTTGTTAATATATTACATACTACATGAGTTGCAAAGTTACTGGAGAATAGTAACTTTACATATTATTTTTGACTTAAATATGTTAAAAATGCAAAGGATATTTAAAGACAAAAATCAACACATGCTTTGGGAATAAATGGAATACATACTTTGGATGCAATTATAATTATTAGAAATATATTTATTAGGAAAATTAATTTCAATACAAGAATTACAACTAATTGTGGAAATTCTCGTCATGAAAATGTATCTAAGGTTAGGGCGGGTTCTGCACGACACAGTGTATAAATAGTTAATTAAAGCTACACCTAGAAATAGCACTAATATATTAATTGATATTTTAAATCTTGGAATATCCACACCTTCTTGATCAACCTTTGTATGCAATATGCGTACAATGTATTTAATTAACATCTGTACTTTAATGGTGTATTTAATTACCACATTCAAATTGCACTGCTCACTCAGAGGGTGAATATTATTTAAAGAGCACGAACTACTGAGGATCACGAAGGCGGATTCAAGATTACTTGAAAGGGCATTTCCTTTTTTTTAGTTTTAGAAGGAATTTTCCTTGTTTGTTAAAACGTAATTTCTCTTTGTACTCTAATTCCAAAAAAGCGAGCTTTATCTTAGCTGCTTCTAAATCCTCTGCTAGTTTCTACTTACTGCTTGTATATTTTCAGCAGGAATTGGAGGCTTATGTGATCCAACCCACAGTCTGCGTTCCGCCAAAGCAGGGTGATCCTTTAACATGTTATATAAACCTTTCAGTTTGGTTCGCAGTTTAAATGCTTGGGCTTCCGTTAAGGCTATTTCTTTATCGGCTTGCATTTCGTCCAGTAATTGGTCGGTTAGAGCTAAAATATACAAGTGAGAAAACGAAAGGCAAACTTATCCAAATTGCTACCACAAATTTAAATAATTGACTGGCCTTTGATTTTCAGGGACTTATACACAAGGGAGGCCTGATAATTATTTTAAGAATTAAAAAAAAATATTTCAACATCGAAATAACAAATGCGACTTATTAGCAGATAAAACCACTTTTTAACAACTTGGAAACAACTTGAAACATGAAGTAAGTTTGGATACTTTTGGACTTAATCCATTTCGAAGAAATGGATATTAAGGCTATTATTCAAGGTACTGACTGTATTAGAATATTAAATGAAACAAATACCTAAATGCAAATTAATAATTCACAAATCTTTACATGCACGTACATAGACACGATTTTAAAATATTCATTTTTATACTTTATTGTTCATATTTTGTCTCCACTGCTATCATGTCTTTATTACTATTTGTTATATTAAAATTAGGAAAGAAATTAAATTTGAAATTTTGGTGACTTAAATATAATAATTTACACTATTTAAAAAGAAAAAACGTAGCGTCTGAACTATTTCTAATCAACCTAATTACAACGATGACGACAATTTTAGGTAATTTAAATGTATAATAATTATATTATTAAATTGTATTTTACGTTCACATTTGAATTGTGAACTAATCGATGTTTACTTCCACTTAGCGGTAAAAATGAACTACAAAAATACGTCAACGTATATTTTATTGATGCGCGACAGTGTATCTCCTGAAATATCTATTTCACAATTAAAATACAAAGCAGTGTAGGTGGGCTGACCAAAAGAAAAGTGCTTTTTAGAAGAATGCCTAGAAAGAGTATGTTAATTGAGTTTTAAGCTATATTATCGGAAGTAATTAATTGTTGACTTTACTCTGCCCACAAAAAGCTGCTGTTTCTAGATAATAGGGAAAATTAGAACGAAAAGTATTTCATATACTTTTTTGGTGATTGGCGTGTTTATTTTGTTGTTGTTTTGATATTTATCGGTAACTGGTGATTGGGACAAATTATCTATTAGTGATTGGGCTATAGTATCGTGATTGATATCATTTTACTGGTGATTGGTGGATATAGATGGAATATGTTGATTTATGGGTGAACATGAATTTTGATTTGTATTTATTGATGATTGGTGAATCAGATGAGCACTGTAGTACCTTCGTACATCACACACACGCACACGCACACACGCCGCACTGACACGCACACGTATACGTACACGCACACGCACACGCACATACATGTTTCCATATTTAATATATAATTTGTATTCACAAGATGGCTTAACAGAACAAATCAACGATCCTATAATTCATGCGTTTTGTGAATGAACAATCCCACAATTCCATGTGCGTCAGCGCGATTCATTAATGGAGACTTGTGGGGTGGATTCTGCTTGTTTTACCACTCCTTCTAGTTTTATTAATCATTTTACACAGTCAAAAGTTAAGGGCCCTTTTGAAAACCACAGTTGTTTTTGTAGTAATTGTGTTCCAGAATTGTTGCCACTGCATGCATTTCAAAACTCTAATTAGTACTTACAATTAATGAGCAGAGGTAGAGCGCCGTTATTGTTTGTGATTTCGGGTAATTGTTGAAATACAGATGCTCGAGTACCTGTAATAAAAACAATGTTTAAAGTCACGTATTCATTACTATACAAGGTATTGTGCGCCATCCAACTAGAAAAGGATGAAAAACAAAACATAGTATTCCTTTTTTGTTAACACCAAAAAAATACTCTACAATATGTTGACATTTGTGATAGAAGAAAAACGACTTTATATGATTAATTAAAATGCGTTGTCAACTTACCTGCAAGTAATTGTGTAACTCAAAAACTATTCTAAACTTAACACTTTCACGTCTTTTATTACAAAGTTTAATACACCTAATTTAACAAGTTTTAAAATATATTTTGATTTGATATATTTTATAATTAGATTTAACAGTATCTTTCATTGCTACCTTATTAACTTCACTATACATTGATTGCGCGTATAATTTCATATTCATGTTTAAGTCTCTTCACTCAGATCACAGACACTATAATTTCTATTACATTCAGAATTATCCTTAGTATAAATATATATTCAATTCAAGTTTATTTTATCATTATCAGCATTGTGAATATATATTCTATATTACTAAGACCGTGGTATCAAAGTTCTACCCCCTGAAACGTGGTCTGAGTTTAGACTAGTTGACGAGATGTAACAATTTCGATTTATAGAGTCAACCAGTTCAGCTTAATGTCAAAAGTCAACTTATCCAATAAATAGGCGTTACCACATAACGACAATTTGTGGACTTATTAGCAAACCCTGGAGCAATTTCTAGGCGTATACAGTATTTTACATTATTTCTATTATTAGTAAAGTTTCACATTATGGTACAAGTACTGTTTGAGAGTTAATTAAACATGTCGCTGAATACCTAGAACATACAGCAATAACAATGATTTTGATCCTAAAATTGTCACTGTTTGTTTTTCTTTAAATAATGTAACCAAACAAACTTTTTGTAGGGCACAAAGATATTTAACATTTTCCAACCTGTTGCTAAAATATAACGCCAAAACATATCGATAAAAAATAAATAAAAGCGAACTCCTTGCTATTGACACATTGTGGCATGGTGCGCGTCATTATTTTATAATTATAAATATATTGGCAACAGTATATAAAGTACGTTTTTCTTATTTCTGTCTCGATCAATGCAATTCAACCGCATTTTACATCGCTCGTAGCCAAAGCAAAATCAGAAGGATTTTAACACTTCCAAGTTACCTTGCACACATTTGCAACTAAATTATGAAATCTTACATTTATGCTAAACAGTTAGCTACAGTAACTGGCTAAGGTAACCAGCTTGGAACGTCTTCATTCTTTAAAACAATATAATTGAGCAAGCAAACTCAACATTGCAGCTTAAGAAACAAAAAATATATACTTACCGACTGGAAAAATACACAGAAATGCAAAAAATAAAAGATTCTTTTCCATCCTACATATGCTTAAGATTAGGTATGACGGCAATATTTTGCCCGCCACATTCATCACCAATCTGCTGGTGTCTGCTAATACACATCTGCAGTTGATGAAAGTACATAAATTGCTTTTACATTTCATTGTAATTGTGGTCACGGACATACAAACTACTTGAAATAATGATTTAAAAGTTATGTTCAGAATTGGAATAATTAATATAAGCTTTCAATATCGCAATTAATTCTTATGCATGTATATATATATCTGCGTTCAAATATCTGTCATGCACCTCTGCAGATGCCTCGTATTGGTGCAAAATGTTGCTGATCCGTCTTGGTATGACAGTGCGCTACAAAAATTCACTTAAAGCATGAAACTGAAATATAAAGGAAAACTTTTTATCACCAATTCATTGTGATGATGTCATTACTGATGCTAAGACATGCGCATTACATCTATTTCAAGGTTAAATTTTATTCCTAGAAAAATGGTTTAATTTCGTCTTCACTTTATTACAGTGTTGTGGTGTCATTATGTATTATGCTATTTCAGTGAAATAAAATAAATTCAGAAAATGAAATTATATCGACAACTTGGCAAAATCTAGTCGAAGAATAAATTAAACTATTTAAAATAGTGATTAACTAGAGCCTAGAAAACAACTGCTTACATCAGCTAACAATACAATTGGACAACGTTGGTGATAAACTTAATACTAAATTCAAAAAGCTGGCTCCAGTTTCAATTTTGAGGATTTACCTGCATTTTGAGTAACCGCTATAGCGGGCAAATTTCTAAATTTTTGACCAAGAAATTTAGATTTATAAATTATTTGTTTCCGGAAAAAACAGATACCTAACATTTATATCTAAATATCAAAAACTTTATAGATGATTATAATAGAAACATAAATTTCTTTAATAACCTTTTTATTTTTATAAAACAAAAAATGTATATATAGTTAAGTTGGCATTTGGACCATGATGTAAACATTACCAATGCTAAGCTAAAGCGTAGTTAGAAAGGTGCATGCTATGATGAGTGATAAAATGCGTCACATTATGCTATTAAAAATGTACAGGAGTAGAACACATTAATTGCAGTTTGTCATAATTCTGTTTCAATAATGAAAATATATCTTAAATGCGTTTTAAATACATTTTCGTGTTCACAAACGCATGTGTTTAGCATTTGAAATTCCAATGCAATATACATGAACTCCGGGAGGCTCTAGACAAAAAAATTGGCGGGGGAGTTTGATCCTAGGCCAGCCCAAAAAGAAACCTAGTTTAACAAATGCGACAACTTCAATTTTGGCGTTTCACTTTTACTTTTTTTAATAAAACATATTTAATGGGCGCATTATACTTTGCCCTATCGACCCGGTTTTTAAGGGCTTTTGCCCGTTAAACGTTTTTTTAAATAAAAATAAAAAATAGCTCTACCTACTCAGTTTTATAGGGATTTTGCCCGTTAAGCAACTTATCTTTTTGGTATGGTCTTAACAAATGGTAAATATTGCTTTCCAGAAATATACCTCATAGTAAAAACCTATTTGCGAAAACCATGTAAAACAATTCTCCAAAAGTGCACCCTAGGGTAAAAAATGCGGAAGTATGGCAAGTTTACGATCGACGGATATCAACAGAAAAAAAAATTCAAAAAATACGCCTTCGTATAATTAATTAATTAATTTTACCCCATGGTAAAAATAGATATTGGTCACTTTGAATGGGAATACCTCCCCGGGGCTTGAACATTTATGTCAAATGACGTTTATTTGCAGTCATTAGTAAATTACATACATTAACATAAAAAACGCAGGTGCCTATGAAATAAAATTAAAAAGTATACATTTATAAATTTATGCTTGCAGCATAAATAGCTTTATAGTTTCTAATTTCAAATGTACCTACAGTAGCTAGCTTCGAATGCTAATGTAGCTCAACACAGTTGATTTGGATAATCATATCATTAAAGTGGTGTATGTGACATATATAAGGACACAATTAAATGCCGCAACCGCACTGCAGACGTCGGACTATGGATGTAGTTCTGAATGCAATTCTGTGCCTTAAATTCACCATTTTTTTTCTCTTTTCCTCCTTTGCGTGGGAATTTTATTTTGTTTTTACTTGACTAGGTCAAAAGTACGAATTTTGTTCCTTGTGATTGAGTATTTTTCCGAGGTTAGACTTCAAAATGGAATACAGCAAAACAAATTGCCGTCACGCCTACACGAAAAATTAACTGGAGTAGGCTACATGGTAACCTTCAGTTCTACCCAGATGTTTTTTCGCGAAATGTTTGGGAATTTTTTATAATGATTTATGTTTCTATAAAAATGGGCTGAAATAATTGTGTCCTTACACCAGGTATACATATCGCAGGCGTATACTAAAGTAAGTTCACATAATGCATAAGAACATGTAGATAACAAATATATGCAGTAGACAATATCTTATTGATCATTGTTTTTTCTTCATCAGTAGATATTGACAGTGACAGTAATATGTACTTTTATTTTCTTAATTGAGTACTGTTTCAAGAACACTAGACATAGCTTTTAATGAAATACTTGAACTTACCTGATTTAGACTTGACCAGCGATGCATGCAACAAGCAGGCGGTATATAATTAACGAAATGGTACACTTAATTATAAAAAATGACGAAAAGTAATATATAATTTGAATTTATGCGTATAACTGAAAGTAAGAATTTTTGCTAGAATGTATTTTTCGAATTTGTAAGACGATTCGAAACACTAGGATAATATAAGCTATTATAAAATGTTTACAGGGAACCGGCGAGTCTTTGCTGTTGTTTCTGAGAAGTTTCCACACATATTAAGCATGATTCATTCACTGATATTTCTTTTTCTTGTGCATGACAACTTCTTATGCATTGAATCTGGATACCCATGTCCCAACCTAGATATCTCTGTTGGTGCCAGCCAAATCACTGCTATTGTATTTGAAAAACAATTATATAAATATCAGTTTTTAATTGTGTCCTTTAAAATGTTTACTTTACGACATAGCGGAAAACACGTATTTAAGGTTTTTGCTGATTGTTGATATTCCTTGGTTTCTAGGACTCCATGAAGAAATGTAGGACCTTGAAATATATTAATTGCTTCATTTCTCAAAATTAATATCCAGTAAATCATAAATAATGCGATAATGCAAATAACAAATTTTGTACACGTGTCCCCGGAGGGGGGAGGACTTGACAAAAAACTTGGTGGGAATTTAAGGCTGTGTTTTAAATAGCCGAAATCGCAAGCACTTGTCGCTGTGCATATACGAGACATGTTAATTGAATTAGACCGGGCGTTAGTGACACCAAGCGGAGAAAAATTCTTAACGTGGAGTTAGTGTGCTGCTTATAGCCGCGCATGAATAAATGAACAATGCTATTTATTGGTTAATCTGAATGTAAGAAAACCTGGTCATGATATATTTTATTATCAGCCAAATGTTACAGCTTTAAGTAAGTAGCATCTTTGTCAAAACTAGCAGTTTTTTATTTTAATAATTTGATACTGCAATATCACCGGATGACAGCACATTGCGATGACTGGCTCTGCATAATAAAGGCAAGATTCCTTGGTTACGCTTCAGCTCGCTACTTTACAACTGCATGAATTCATTTTCTTGTAAGTTTATTAAAAAAGTACAGCTTTAGGCGAATTTCGTAACCGTACATTTTCATATGTTATTGTTTAGCGCTTCATAACAGGCAATGTTAAATACTATTATAACCTGTATTTGACATGAGATACTTTTTTTGACGTCATTTATAAGGGGCAGTCGATAATGTTATCTTTGTAGTTATTCTTGAAAGTCCTTTGTTTCTGAGTATTTACAACAAAGTTAAAACATGTTTTGTACTTTACTAATTATTTTCACATTGATAGTTTTTAGATTACTATGTCACTTTACACAGACAGAAGTTCCTTAACCAGTATTAGCAGTACAAGCACGACTGTTTCCGATCATGATCATAATGCCGATATCTGTTATAAAGCCTGGCAGGACTGGCAAGAAAGTCAATACAGTAGGTTACCCCACAGGTACTATACGCAGGAAGGGCCAAGTGTAATATATAACCAACCACGTGCAATACCTAGATTAGTACCCAGAGTGAAGGCTGAAGGGGCTAAAAACTTTTTTCAGTCAACAGATGGAGCCATTGATACTGTTATACGCAATGATGGGGGTTTGTTACATACACGATGTGCATCAGCAGGAATTCCAAGACAGAGATATTTATTACAAGACTCTTATGGTGTCAGTGAATGTTTAGGAAGTGCTAGCTTCCCACATCTAGACACAGAGAGATTTTTATCACCGAACCCGATACCAAGAACTAAGCCTGAAGCTAAACAGATAGCGCAGCAGCATCGAGGAGAATCTATGTCGAATCTATTTCACAACTATGGAAAATTTGATACAAGTACTCCAGTTCATCGGAGCTGTGATTATAAAACCAATGCAGGGTATGCAGGAACCTATCCTCATTTAGACACTGAAAGATTTGTATCTCCAAATCCTGTCCCTAGAATAAAGCCTGAGGCATCATTTGTGTCCGAAAATCATAGAGGATATCCTACAGCAGAAACTGTTCATAAATACCATCAACCTTTCAGTACTATTCAGCCACCTCCAAGGACCAAACCTATGGCTATGGATATCAGGGAAAACCATAGAGGTGCTGTTGGATTATTATTTGAGTTGCAAGGAAAGAGACTTAAAGAAAATGGACAAAACATATTACAGCGCTATTGACTGTGTCATCAATTTGATCAATATTTTCTCATCATTTATGAAACTATTGAAATATTATAATCAGTGAAATAATGAAATATCATCATAATTTAATCTATTTTAATATTAAGTTGTTGTAGTAACAAGATTTATTTAGTGGAGTATATCAATAGCAAAGAGCACTATGATAATAATTGTGTACTTATAATTATTCATTAAATAACAATATATTTAATAAGCAAATGTTACATATAATTATGTTTTCTATTTCCATGATTCCTTAAAAAGTAAGACAATAATTAAAATGACTTTCATCTCACATCGTTTATTTTAACTAGACACAAACTATTTCAACATGAACCATTCAATTTGCATGTCATCCTTTCGTCACGTGAACAACTTACATGAAGGCTACAAAGATCCAAGCAAATCATAAGGGGACTGAGATACAAGAAAAAATGGGCAACGATATAAGTGTATACCGTATTTTCTCTAATAATCGCCTTGGCTTTTCTGGGGTGGGGCGATTATTAGAGAGGGGGCGATTATTAACTTCTT
Organism: Phoronis ovalis; assembly: GCA_028565635.1. Taxonomy (NCBI): domain Eukaryota; kingdom Metazoa; phylum Phoronida; family Phoronidae; genus Phoronis; species Phoronis ovalis. The sequence continues at coordinate 11,579 of JAOXYB010041726.1, read as the reverse complement.
TGTACTCCTGGCATGAAGATTTAAGATTTTTAAAATCTATTGTTTGAGTCACATAAGGCAAATCTTGAAGACTGCCAGTTTATCAAATAAAATCTGCTTGTTTAAGCGAAAGTCAGGTGTAATGCAATTTTTTTCAAAAGAAAAAACTCTTACAAACCTTAAACAAACAGTAAATTTATTTTGTTGGTCACGTACCTAGATAAATTTATTCAGTGGTATACCACCTTGTTTGTTCAACGTGGAAACAATTATTGTGAAAATCATCGGCGAGAAGCGTAAATCACCTCCTGCTGTACTGGGCATGAAAATTCCATTGGAAATATTATTAGCGGTGATCCGAAATTTGTTTTAGGAGGCAAAACACATATAAAGGTAATTTGGAGAAATGGTACTAATAAATAATACCAGGCCCGTCAGATGGAGGGGTGCGTTGGGTGCGTTCGCACCCCCCTTTTGAAATAACAGGAACATTTTTACGCCCTAATCACGGAATCGGGCGTATATTTAAGTGGCAGAAGGTTACATAATTACACAAGAGCTACCATGGGGATGGAAAGGTTAGCCTCTCTTGCCCACATAAATATACATTATGATTTCAAACATGAGATAGACAAAATAATAACACGATTCGCCCAAATGCACCAACGAAATATGGAACTACAAAGCATTATTTATTAATAACGCTAACGCGGCTTAGATGCGATTTCTCATCTTTACTGTAAGTTTAACTTTTCATAAAAGTTTGGTTTTTCAAAAGGCAGTTTCCAAATTTGAAACTGGGGTATATAAAACTCTTACAGTTTTATATATCCTTGACATTGTTAAAAATTCTCAAGAGTACTTGACTTGCATTGTTTAGCTAGCATTTACAAATTTAACAACGGCTATATTTCACTGATAATGGTTATATTCTGATACATACTAGTAGTACTTTTGATTATTTAATTTGTTTACGTGAATTAGAACTAGGAAATATTTTATTTTGCTTGAAATTTTTAAAATATCAAATTTTGTATTTGGACAAATCCGAGATGCATGGCCGCCATATTGGGCTCTGTTAAATTATGGGATGTTCTTAGATTATATTATTTACAGCAAATAGATTATAATTAAGAATAAGTTAAAATTAGTATCACACTACTCAGTACCGACGTATTCACTTCTTAACATACTTTTGAATTGTGTGAAATTTTATTTGAAATAAACCTAGTAAAAAAAGAACGACAGAATAAAATAGAAACTTTTCACCGACTTTCTGAATATCACTCAAATCACCAAACGTGTATAATATTTAGGATTGCTGCTTTTTTGTTTCTTATGTTCTTTCTTTCTTGTTTCTTTGTTTGTTTATTCCAATTTCCAGCGAGCTGTATCTCGCAGATGGCCAAAGGTATAGACATGCCACTTAACGTATGACATCCCTGGGGCAGGCCATTGTAGACCTTGAGGTCGCAAGGTCATTTAGAGATCAAAAGTTAAATTTCTAAAACCGTTCAAAGTATCCAAATATGATGTTTCAAAGTTACACAGAGGCAATCTTGATGACCTATCTAGGTGCCAAAGGCATCTTTTAATTAATATATGGAGGAAATATGTCTAAACTAAAGAACGGTTGGTCATACAGACTTGAAGTTTGACGTATGACATCCCAGGGTGAGGATAATTGAATTTGAGATTATTAGGTCATCTGGAGGTCAAGAGGTCAAAATCTCCTAACTGTGTAAAACTTTCAAAAATGGGACTTTTATGTCACTTAGAGGTCATTCAAAAGTATTGAGCCCTTTCGAGTTTAATAGCAACCAAAAAAAAAAAGTTATTTTATTAAAATTCCTATTATAATTTTTTGTTATTTAATTTGTTTACTGGTTTAGTATTGCCATTAACATTTAGAACGTTAATAAATTTTCCAGACTTGTTAGTGTTTAACCATAACTTGATTACTAATTAGGACATTCACACATATACCACAATCTGAATAAATCCATTCATTAATGTTCCGTATCTTCTCGAGAAGATACTTACAAACTAACATGTGAAAATGTATTTTAATTTTTAAAAATGTCATAGTGATGGTCTCTACATTACATGCAACACTGAATTTTTATTTTGCACCATATAATATTTTAAAACCATGTTCTAACTATGATTTTATAGTCAATTTAGAAAGATGATTTTATGCCCAAAATGGAGGATACATTGTATAACATTCATTTTAAAAAATGGCCCTTAAACGGTCCCTGAATCCCACGGCGATTACGGAAGGGGACACCCTTGCTGGACCCTCCCCCACATGCAGCTTCACGGCGTGCGAACTGCCTCTGGCGGTCCTGATCCGAGACACATAATTTACTACAAACGTACCCCCCTTTTGAAAAAGTGTCTGACGGCCCTGAATACTATATAATTATTATTCCTTAAAACCCCGCACATCATCCAAAAAGGGCTAATAAACAACACAAAATAATGACTTAAAATGTATTAAGACAGAATCTCATGCACAATCAGGCAAAATGTTTCATAGAACAAAAGAATTCATACTTTTGTAATAGGGCTATATAGTGCCTAATACATTTATAATAAAACAAGTTTTTTCTTTCACATATTATTTAAAAAAAGACGAAACAATGGATATCTACATTCACTTACAAAATACAAAATCACAACAAGATTTATAAAAAATAGAAGAAATGACAGCGGATGTGTCAGACGTATTACTACTGCACTGGAATGATGACAAGAAGAAGTTGACAAAAACTAAAGTAAGTATTTAATTTTCGCAAAAAATAACTAGCCTATTCCACTCCTACCCTTCATATGAGCCTACAGTGTGAATTTAGTGAGCTGCAATTCCCTACTTTTTCCAAACATTCAGACGAAAGTTTTGAAGTGGGGATTTCTAAATAACCCCGATCTGGCTTAGTAAGCTACAAACTTTTCTTGAAATAAATTCACACGAACATTTTTTGTGGCTAAAAATATGCCTATTCCATTACTTGCACTGTGTCTTATCTGCTACAGACAAAATTACATTTTTCACTTTTCTAAATTTTTCAAACATTCGAACATAATGAACTGGGAATTAGCAGAGAGAGACCCGCTGCAGGCAAAACACGTTACAAAAAGTTGTCATAAACTAATTTACTAAGTTGATTACTAGCTAAGATATGCCTATTCCATTCCTAACAATCTTGGAATATTTGCCACATAAGAATATAGTATAAATTTTCCTTAAACTGAATCATTGTTTTAAAACAAGCAACAGTGTAGTCAAGTCAACGAGGGTGTGGAACACCAAGTTTGTGTCCATGCCGGTCTCTGAAAATAACCTAAATAAAAAATAGATACGTTCTAAAAGTAGACTACATCGAGCAATGATATAGTAGCTTTTATTTCCAGCATTTTAAAAGTTTTTACGGAGAGCATAGGCTCAGGAATCTAAGTTTTTCAAACACCCTTAACGACAAAAGGTAGATTATTTTAGCGTCTGCTAGCAAAAAATTACCCAGAATTCCCATCAAAGAAATGACTACGTCCATTTCGGATACTTTGCACTCTTTCCTACCGTATATGTTTTTCAATGTCTCCCTATTCTAAAGAAGCTGCAGTTATGTATTATTTCTCCACATAATCTTATTTTCACTCGTTTTCTCACAAGAGCAATCGACAGCTCATGCACAAGGATGCAGGTACCCGCTAACTGTTAAGTCCCCAGTTCATGCAGATATAATAGTATACATTATTTTCAAATACTGAAAACTTTTGTTTTCTAATCCAAAATATAAAGCACCATGTTTTCAAAAAGTGTAACAAATATTTTAGTGATACTTACTCTATATGCAGAGTAGCAACGAAATTCCTGTGGATATTCGTATTTTGAGGTTTTCAATCAGGGATAGCAGTTGGTGTTGCAGGGCCACCTTGTGGTTCATTCTCAGATTACAAAGTTTCTCAAATATATTAATCGGGCGCATTAAAACAAATCGCATATATATGTCAGAATACCGTGTGAAATAAAATATAACTTCATTTATCAGAAAATTGATAACCAATGGCTTATTGATTTATTTTTTTTCCACAGGACATTGAAGTCTAATGAACAACCTGGTACAGTATTGTTTCCCTCTTAAAAAGAATGCTTAAATCACAACCTTGAACACAGATTGAAAGTGAACAGTAAATTAGAGGATATTCTGATTTTATGGAAATGAAAAATAACAACCCATTTTTGCCGTTTACCATTTTTACAGATGCGTAAGAAGTCAAAACTATGTGCTAAAAAAGGGTTGCGGAAAAAAAAAGAAAGGTGAATATAAAAACAGTTTTTTTTAGTACAAAAGCATATCAAAACTATAGTCACAATTCAGACAATGGGAAAGTAAAATTGCTTGAAATCATTGTTACATTGTTTTGCTGTTCTCACAAGTCATTCAAGCTATATTCTTGGTTTTAAAGCAGCTAAGCTATTAGCTTGTTTTACTCCATATGCAACTGCTTTTATAGATATCTGAGGGTTAGGAGTGTTGTATTATGTTAAATCCTCATGAAAATTCTGACAATAGGCCATAATGATGTCTTCCATTTTACTCCAACTAGCTTACTGATTTTTTTTCAGTGACACATCTTCTTGCCAATTGGAACTATGAAATTCTTGACCCTTTGCAAGGTAAGATAATAGACCAAAAACAGTTTGTTTCATAAAAGCCAGTAAACCCAGTTTATAAGACATTATATCATAAGAAAAACAAAAAAATTAGCTATAGTCTTTTAAGCATTTTTCACCAAATCGAGATGTCCATATTACATTAATTAATAACTTGCTTTTAGTGGCTTCCATTCAGTAATTAAGAACTCAACAGATGCAACTAACATTTTCAATTCTTCCCAAGCCATCAAAACATTCTGTGAAACATTTCCTATCTCAGCATCTTTACTCCAATCCAACCACTAGGTGTTGCTTGGACCAGTTATATTACATGAAGCACCATTGAAAATTACTTTTCAGCCTCCAAGGATTTCTATACATTTAATGTATCAAAAAAATTGCTTTTGTTGATAACATGAGGAGGGAAATTTCATAGTAGGCTTTCCTGCTGCACCAAGTTAGTTTCCTCACCTGTAATTTAAGGATATTGATTTATTAATATTAAGAAATTATCCTACCATTATTTTTTCTATTGTAGAAAACAGATCCAATCTCGTTGGTTGTTTTCAGCCTCCAGTCAACATTACTGTTCCTGTATTTGATGTTTCAGTCAGCGGTATTACAAGTAACACAAATATTGTTAAACAAACCAAGTCCAAATCTGAACGTAAGTGCTATAGTCAGAAATGATTGTTCTGCTTATGAACAGGAAGGTGAAATACAAATTATTATATATTAGAAGATATTGTGCAAAGCACCCAAATCGTAATCATTTTCCTCGATAATTGCAACATACAGTAGGCAAATAGTAGATAGTAGTACAAATATGGCTGTCAGTCAGCCATTATGGATCTGAATAAAAATTGTACCTACAGCACTTCAGATATCCAACCAGACAATTTCTTGTAACAATCCTACACATACAGAAGTGCAGTTGTTACAAGCTCACTGGTTGAAGATAAAACGATACATGTATGCCTTGTATTGCAATAGTGCCTCGCAATCACCAGATCAGCAATGATAGGTAAAAAAATTTAAAATATCCATTTTTGAAATCTATACCAGTTAGTGTTTCATACCAAGTTTTTTTTAAGGATCAGCTCCAATCAAAAGAAGGGTGTTATATGACTTGGCCAGTAAAGCAATGAAATGGCGAGTAAAGAAAAGGGCAAATGCCTTAAAGCTTAATTATGAAGGTAATATTACAAAAATATCAACCCAGAAAATAAATAAAATGCATATAACAGCATCCTGTAATACTTTCTTTACAGCATACCCATGGGGCTGAAAGTAGTACTCAGATGCTGTGTCTGAATGCAATTAAATTTCAGTGATGCAGTCCAGAGCAGTCTTGCAAAAAATTCTGATTCATCCAGTTAACATGTGGATTCAGTTTCAATAACAGAAACATATACTAAATAGAAATAATGACATGCAATAAAATCTAGTAAATTTTTCATTACAGAGAATTTAAGAACACTTTATGGGCAAGAATTAAAATGTGGTTGCATGAAACATACAAGAAAACCAGCAAAAAGAATGAAAAAGTGTTACTGCTAAGTACTGCTGTCAGTGAAAACACAATAAAAAAACACAACATGAATTTCAGTGCTCAAAATATATGGTTCAACAAGCAAGGCAACAGGCTGTGCTTGGCAGTGAACAGAATAAAAACCACAAAACTACATTCAAACTGCCAGCGGATACGATAGCCCATGCTTTAGAATTCATTCATGAGCCTGAAAATGTGTACAGATCCAGTTGGAAAACCAGCAACTCTGACAAGAATGGGGCCACATGGCTTACCGAAGCAATAGGTATGTCATTATAATTAGCACCATGAAATATTTATTGTATGAGGAAATAACCTTAACATCTGTGAGTCACTATAAATGCATTACTTATCAAAAGTAAAAAAATTTAAATGGTTCTCATGTACTGGCTATAATAACTTTAGACATGAAACCGTGCAGTTGCTGAAGTTTCCTAGCAGTATCCCTATTCACTCCTGGCCAGTAAAATATCCCTCATAAAACTAAATATTCTAGAAATTCTTAATTTTGTAATGTTTCCTTCTTCTAAAGCTATCTTTTAAACTGAAATACTGTTTTTATTTTAATTCAAACCAAGTTAAATCAATATAATTGCTATTAGGATCTAAAAGCTATTTTATAAGGTAAAAACTTCTTTTTTTTTAAATATAAAAACCATTTTTTCTAGGTGGTGTGCAACTAGTTACTTATCTCAAGGGAACAAAGTAAAAAATTTATGATGCTTATAGAGAAGAGACAGTCGAAAAACCAATAAAGGCCTACAAGCTACTCATATACAATCAAGGAAACAGAAGAGTGGGTTATGTAACATATGCACAGATACAGGTATGTACAGGAAATAGTAGTACTCAACCCAAGAATACTCCAGGGGTTTGGATAAGGGGATAGATGGCAGCAATACCAAACCAACTGCTTATATATATAGCAGATGGGTAGTAATCCATAGTACCTAATAGTATGCTTTACATCATATTTCCTAAGCTTCTTGAAAGTAACCTGGACACGCACGCAGTTGTACTTTGAAAATAATAAGTAAATAATTAAGCCAAATATTGTGCAGCTGGCAAAGAGTACCAAATCAAATGTTTGCATCGTAGCAAGCCTAAAAATAAAAAGTAAAGAATACAATCCAAATATACACAACATTTTCCAATCATTTTCCTATTGTTCTTCAGGTGTATGCAACAGGCGAAATACATATAAATATACTGCTTTAAATTCTAATCACATTTTATTTTGCTATTTTCCATTTGTAGGTTTATGCTTTCAGTCTCATGTACCTTACAGGGAAACCCATTCTTGTAGTTCAAATATGTACATTAATTTTGTTTCTCCATCCTATTTCAGGACCTGCTAACTTTGACACACTTTGAAATTGGATTTCAGAATTAATACTCTTTGGCAGCAACTAAAATGGAACAGAAAAATTGTGAAACCTACTTCCAAGGATAAAGACCTAAAGGGATATTTTGTCTCAGACTTCCAAAACTACCTCACTCAAACAAACCAATGCCTAACACATTGCATAGCATGTTACATAAATAAGGGCGAGCATAGCCATGAAGAGATCCAGGACCTGTCATGCAATGATAGGTATGTAACAATGTATTTTTGAAGTGCTGAGTAACTTAGAAGGTAACTATATAATTTGTGTAAGCATCAGTGAATACATCACAAAACAGCACCCATTAAATATACATCTTGTTGATATAAAACACACTGCTACTTGCTATTTTTGTAAAAATATAATACCACTAGTGAAAGCATAGCAACAAGTTTATTACTCTTGACTACTCTGTTATAGATTTGTCATATTTAGTGAGCTGGAAGACGTTTTAACCAAAGAACACTTACCAAAATTGAAAGAAATAGAAAAAAAATGAATACATATATCGCTCACCTGGTACGGACAAAACATGTGCGAGTTCAATATCTGAGTGATATTAAAAATTTGAAAAATGGTAAGTACAAATATACAGCAAGCTATAAAAAAAATATACAAATTTTGAACTTTTTTTAATTTTTGATCATTCGAATGGTATCCTAGGTCAATGATAATGCAGATGCAAAAAAAAAAAATGTAAAACTACCGACTCACACAGTACAGAGCTAAGGTAAGCTTGAAATAATCACAGTATTGTGGTAAAATCAGAGTTAACTTCAAAGCAATTTATTCTCATTGTAGATGAAACAGTAATAGTGGCAGATTACATGATGAAGCTCATGTTTCAGAGACTCCTACAGCCACAAAAGGAGTGGTTTGGAAAAAAAGGAGTAAGTCTCCAGGGCACAATGTTTCTCTACAGAAAAGATCAAGACAGTGTGAACATTGAATTTCACGATACGATTTCGGAGAATGATAACAAACGAAATTGGTTTTTCAGTGCCACATGTCTGGAAAGTGCTTGTAAAACATTCAATAATATACATCCAACTATAACAAAAGCTACTGTACACCGACAATGGAGCTCATTATGAAAATACCTCCCTGATCATACAAAATGCATACCTCAAGAACACCACCAACATTCAAATAATATCCCATACATTCTTCGAATCTCAAGAAGGTAAAACAGGGTTAGACTCTCAATACGCACATTTGAAGTTTGGACTACACAGATCCGAGAGGGATGTGTTATCAGCAAAGGTTGTTATCACTTGATCAAATAATAGACTTAAAGGGACATATGTATATGAAGCTGAGATAAACAGAGCAATAGAGACAAAGAGTGCATCAACATTTGAAGGTATTTCAACATGTCATTATTTTGTTTACACATGCATACCTCCAAAATGATGTTGGTATCACTGCATATGAACATCCTGGGCAGCTAATTGATGGTAGTGTTGTCGTCACTGAAAAGTTGAAGTTTATGCCTGTGACATTCTCTTCATCTGCTTACTTACCAAATGAAGTCCAGCCACTACAAAGAAAGAAAGAAAATGAAACAGAAGTTGTAGAAAGCAACACCGAAATGGAACATCAGCCATTGCACTCAACAGAATCGTTACAATCAAAGTGCAACAAATGTAAAAAACTTTCTGACAAATCGAGCACTACAGCAGCACACTGCTAGCAAGTGTTGCAAAACTTTTCAAACCCAAAACCTAGCAGAGAAGGTGACTTTCAGCAGTGACACAGTGTTAAAGGCATTGAACTCTGTGAATCAGATTTATAGCAAGGTTGCTGCACCTGAGTCAACGGTTGCTCAGTTGCTCCCAATGTAGTAGGAAGCTGCCATGTACAGGAAATATTCGCTTCACCAGTGACCAAAAAAACATTATGAATGAATGTTTGAAGCAAGGCCAAAGAGGCAAATCTTAATTTTATATTTCTCAAGACTGAGTCAGATGAATTCAATGAATCGTTTACCATCTGTTGAATGAGCAACACATTTATATTGGCATATTTTATGAACTTTTATGAGTATTTTGCATACTTAGCAATTTTAGAAATTAGTAAGTAATCATTCTAATTAAAATCAGAAGTTTAGTTCTGCTCCTGTAACTTATCTGATATTGTTCTCTTTGCTCACTAGTGGAACTAAACTTCTGATTTAAATTAGAATGGTCAGTAATTAAAATTAAAGTTATAAATATATAATTGTAAGTTTTGATTATGTCAAGCTAAAGTTGACTTTTTTCATCATGCATAGACAGCCATGGAAAAAATTATTGGACCACCCAGGTCCTAAGGCAGTTCGGGTGGATTTCAAACCTTTTTACCACTAGAAAGTCCTTTTTATCAACACTGTCGTGAATGTGAACTAAAACAAGTAGATTTTACTTGTTAATTTATGCCTTATTAGCCAACTTGACATTATGACAAGCCTTTTGTGCCAATTGCCAAAGTCTACAAATTACAAACATCATCAAATGTGGAAATTTATTACTGACAAGTAATTTTAGAGATACATTTTGTTAATTCAGGTCTATTTATTCGCTAGAGACATTCGGCATTCAGTATTTCATGGCAAAGCCTTTATTCTTGATGACAGCATAATAATAATATTATTATTAATAAATAAATATAATAATAAATTTGAATGCAGGGCATTATGTAACACATTTTAATGTTCTTATTATTTTGGTGATCAACAAATGTGTAGGTAAAAAGGACTTTTTCTAGTGGTAAAAAGGTTTGAAATCCATCCGAACTGCCTTAGGACCTGGGTGGTCCAATATATTTTTCCATGGCTGTATATTGTTGTAATGCTTAGTAAGTTAGGGGTGGAGGGGTGAACATTAGCAGTCCATGAATGGTTTCTTTGTGTCTTTTGTTGGTATTGGAGTACTTTTATCAGTCACATGACCATGTATATAAGGACTTGGGTGTAGCATATAAATTTAGTAAATATACTGCATGTGTGATAATGAACAAAGTCTTAAAATGATACTTGGTCTGGCATGTACATGTAGTTTATTGCTTGACATTTCAAAATGATTCACAACTTATTGTATTGCATTCCAAATTGATTTACTTTTTTTTTAAATGAGTTCAAATGTTGTTTTTTTTAGAATTTGCTTTAGAATTGCTGCCAGCAGGTTAAAAACAATACCACTGAAAAGCTTTGTATCGTGCAGTTATCAAAATAAACTTCATATTAAATTTAATCACTCTGATAGTCTATATCTTTCTACTAAGAGTAAGAAGACAAAACTTAATTTCATTGTAAGACAAATTATGAGTTGTACTGTCTCTTAGATCTCTCAGGGTGTCACAAGACAGTTTATCAATATCTATTTTAATCTTGCCCAACTTCAATCCATCAAGAATATACACTTCTGCTGTGGCAACACTGATCCCTAACTGTGAAGCAATCTTATTAAGAGTCTCGCCATTTTTGAATTTCATAACCAACCCATAATTTCGAGATACTCCAAGAAGGGTTTCCATATAGTCTGAAAGACTTCAGCTGAAATAATAGTAATTATACAGCCATGCACTTAATTTCTTGCATTGTTTATAATAATATTGGAAATTTGCACTTACTCTTCATTCCTATTGTTGGTAAACTTGATTTTCATGTTAGAAAATTAGAATAGGCCCATTTTTCATGCCAGACCTTAAAAATCTCCAACTGCTAATGAATAACAAACTCGATGTATTTTTGGTGGGTGTGTGCAGCCCAGTTAAAAATTTTGGATTTTGATTGTATACTTCTTACTGTAATTTTTGCTGCTTATCCTATCTATAGGATATAGCAGCATTGCTGTCAGTCTTGATGTGGCAATGAGCCATATTATTAATATTAAAGAATTTACCTTTTTTAGCTAATAATAACTGTTGCAGAATGAAAAAAGTGTGGTCAATAGGAATATTAAGTAGAAAGGGAAAAATATGTAATGTGATTTTTAATTGTGACGTGTAGTTTTGAAGAAAT
>JAOXYB010041715.1:0-12916 GCA_028565635.1 Phoronis ovalis | reverse complement strand
GACGTTGAAACAACGTTGACGTTTCAACGTTGTTTCAACTTTCAAAATCAAGGTATAATACAACGTTGTTTCAACGCGTTGTTTCGACGTTGATCCAATGTCTTTGTGCCCACTGGGTTTCTACTTAATATTCTTACTGCCTGCACTTTTTTCATCCTTCCTAAAAAAGCTAAATTCCTAAATCTTGCTCTTTGTTTACATTGCCACGCCAAGGGCTATAACAATGCTGCATATCCTATAAGGATAGGATAAGCAGCAAAAATACAGTAAGAAGTATATAATTGAAATCCAAAATTTTCAACTGGGCTGCACACCCCACCAAAAAATAACTTGAGTCCCCCCCCGGGTCTTGGCGTGCAGGACTATAAATATAATCACTGTTTCTTATTTATTTCACTTTCAGCCTGTACTTAGCGCTCTGTCCTCGTTTTTGAGTCCCACATAAACTTGCAACACACATTTACCTTCTATCAGAGTGATACGAGACGATTCTTTGCCAGAAAGAAGACTTTTCAACATCTTTCCCGCGAGACCTTGTTCCGATAATCCCCACTAGATGTCGTATTTTTTGCAGCTGCGAAATTGGAAGCAATCGACGACAATTTTTGATATTCAGGAAAATTAATTAAACTATAAAGCTGCTAACATAAATATAACAAAAATATTAATAAATACTCATGATGATTATCCTAATTACATTTATGCTTATTGTATGCCTTAATCAAATTTTAAAATATTCACTTTTATTAATTTATTAACAGTATTTAATTACATAATTAAATGAATTTAAAGAGTTCTTATACCTGTGGCTTACTTTATATAGTTTTGATATTTTTAACTTCTTTCTTGGATAGTTTCTAAAAATAGCATCAGCGATTCTATATAAACGAGACTGCGCCTGCGTACTGGCCATGAATTTTCTTGGGCTAACCCGCAGGTTGTTGACGCCCTGCTAGCTAAACTTGGTAAGTTTCTTTAAAATATAAATATTTTTAGAGATTGTGATGATATATTGTGGTTGTAATGATTTTAGATAAGTCTGTTACTTTTATATATGGAAATAACTAGTATATTAACGCGTTGACGGCATGAAACTTATCTTGTTTTTGGACTATGTCTTCTAGATTTTTGTAATCCAATATGGCCGCCCTCTTGGAATTTGAAACTTCAAAATAGCTAATACAAAACTAAATGGATTCAATAAGATAGTAATATTTTTATTGTCATTATCTTTGTGTTGTACTATTTCTCTATACTTAAGGCTCCATAAATTTCTAAAGATTTCAAAATTGATTGATTTTTAATATGAAATTAGTCACACTGTTAAAACACGGAAGTAATTTCCGGATTTGTGTTGACTCGATTTCGATTTCATTATTGGAATATTTGGTGGCACACAGTGCGATTGCAAGTAATTTAGTTATTGGAACATTACTGGAATTCTGTCAGGTTTGGATAAAGGGAAAATACAGACATGTTGTTTGTTTTTTTATATAGTATATAATATTAATAAATTGCCAGACCCTGTTTTTTATTTATATACAAGCCATGTATTGGTATGATATAAGTCTTATGTCATAAAAGAGATTAATTTATTGGGCAAGATTGAAATGGTTTATCAGAAGTTTATTAAAGACTTAAAAAGTTGAGAAATAGTACAACTTGTATGATTTGATATCCAAATATCTAAAAATTGTAGATATTTTAGGAGACTGTAGGATGTGGTTCCTTCCCTGTTTCTTTTATGAATCAATAAACAATATCATCACCTATTGTTATATTAAATAAAATACTTACCCAAGCAAAATTAACAGTTTTATTAGGATTTTTGTGTAGTTAACACAAGTTCATAATATCACTTATGTTTGTGGCATTGTAGTTAATTCCATTTACATGTGGTAATTTGTCACACCTTCCAAGGCTTGCCATCTGCTGATATTAATCATAATAAAGCTTAATTTTCTGCAGTAAGATTATAAATTTTCTCTTGCAGAGGCGTGAATATATTCAAAAAATTTTACAACAAGAATCATGCAGACTATCAAGTGTGTGGTTGTTGGTGATGGTGCTGTTGGTAAAACATGTCTTCTGATTTCCTATACAACCAACAAATTCCCCTCAGAATATGTGCCAACAGTAAGTATATGTGTTCTGTCCTGATTACCACACTTATCAGTTAAAGCTCCATGTAGGTGTATATTGCTTGTCATTGTTTATCATGTAATGGAGGATACACGTGTGGATATTGAAGTCATGACGGATGCGCTTATCTGGTGTCCTAATGCAAGCTAACACAACATGTGAATCTTAATTGGTAAGAAACTATTTGCTGGTCACCAACTTGGCATAAAAAGGATGTATTATTATTTTATAGTTGTTTTTTTTGTGGCTGGTAATCCTGGTCCTTGGAACAAATAATACTTCATCTTAATCTGAAATTTAGAGTTACGTTATCGTGGTATATAAATTAAAAGGATATTGCTCGTTGTTCATTTCCTTAAATTTGTTGGTTGCAGAATGAATCTTAATTTGCTCCCATTGTAGGTATTTGACAACTATGCTGTTACTGTAATGATTGGTGGTGAGCCTTATACTCTAGGATTATTTGATACTGCTGGGCAAGAAGATTATGACAGATTAAGGCCACTCAGTTACCCTCAAACAGATGTCTTCTTAGTATGCTTCTCTGTGGTATCACCATCATCATTTGAAAATGTTAAAGAAAAGGTACGACATGCTTTGCTGTCCTTTAATGATGCCTTAGAAAAAGAGTTTTAGAAATTGTTCTGCTTGTAACAATCTTTGCAGTTAGAAATAAGTGAGTGGTAAAATGTGTGAGGTGGCTACAAATCTTTCCATATACCTGTTTTGAGTTTGACCAGGTAAATCATTGTGACATTTAAATGTATGTTCTTGAGTTTGACCAGGTAAATCATTATGACATTTAAATTTGTTTTTTGCATCTATCTGTCTTAAATCAAAATTAGCTCAACTAATTCCCAGATTTTATTTGCCCTCCAAATTTTATGATTTTTATGGAATATTATTTCCCTTAAACTCCATAAAATAAATGCAACTCAACTTTACAAAAAATAGTCACATTTTTCACATATTTTTGTGTTTGTTATAGTGGGTACCAGAAATCACTCACCACTGTCAGAAAACACCCTTCCTTCTGGTTGGCACACAGGTAGATCTTAGGGATGATGCATCAACAGTGGAAAAACTTGCCAAGAATAGACAAAAACCCATCACTTTTGAGGCAGGTGAAAAACTAGCTAAAGAATTAAAGGCTGTGAAGTATGTAGAGTGTTCAGCTTTAACACAGGTAAGTTGTCCAATGTAGTCAAATAAAATTATTAAATGTTATTCAGTGCTGACTCTTCTAGATATTGCCCACCATCAGGCCCTTTGCATATCCAGTAAGACAAAGTAGAAGAGGAATATTTGCAAATTAGACAACTAATGTGTATGCAGTGCCAACATCAGTGTTGGTTGTGTTAATGTCAAGACAATCAATTTTTTAATAGCAACAAATTGCAAGTATTGTATGGATATAGTTTGGGTGGGGATACATTCCTTAGGATAAGCCAGTTATCAGCCCTAGAACAGCTTTCTACATGAAATATTTCATACACAATTTTGGGCATATACAATTTCTAGATCGCTGGTTTCTTGTGTCTTAAACTTTGTATCTCAGCTGACTATACACTGACCATATATTTTGTATCATTATTTCAGAAAGGACTGAAAAATGTTTTTGATGAAGCCATTTTAGCTGCCCTAGAACCACCAGAGCCATCAAAGAAAAAGAAAATTTGCAGATTGCTATAATCCTTCTATGTAAAAAAATGAAACTGTGTCATCATTATTAACATTCAGATTCAGATAGGAGTTAATACTTCAACATACAGTGATAAGATAGTGCATGTATTCTTCTGGAGTTTAGAACTGAAACCGTAAAACTAATACTTTTTATCAATTTCTATGTTCGCATGAGCTGAGGGAAAGCGTTGATTTGCAGACTTACGAATGAAGGATTTTTAATTGTGATTTTCGAGTCTTTGAGAAGAATTTTTATCCAATCAGAAGTGAATTCTAAATTAATTGTTAGAAAATGTCAAGTGGATACCTTTGCATGCATTTCAGTTTAGTAATGCCTAACTTAAGCTTAGCTAGCCAGTTTTGTCATGTTGTAATGTGTGTAAGGGTGTTGGATTTAAATGTTTTCACTTCTGATCTAGTTCATCTCGAGGTCATCTCTCTTGTTGGGAATACAAGAAGTTTAACAGTTGTATATAAATGTTTTGGTATATTTAACCATGTATACACATATGTCAACCCCAATACTGTTTGGATAATGTTGTTAACACATAAGTAATGTGTATGTAAAATGTCTGACATTCATTCCTAGACATGGTTGTAATTCTCATGGATTATTAACAAAAGTAATAGAAAAATTTAATTTGGAAGTCAAAAATTAACACAAGAAAAAATCCCGTAGAGTTTCTTGTGTTTGCGTTCTGTCTGGTACAAAGCTCTGTAAATATTATATTGTCTGCATTGTTTTGTATTGGACTGTCACTTTATAACAAGTTTTTACCATATAATATAATAGACACTGGCATTAAGTTCAATTTCTGTGTAGTATACATTTTTTAGATAACTGTATATTTAAATAAAAGAAATGTATTTATGATTTTTTTTGTTATAACTACTAATTTCACTGTTGATTAAAATTACTTTCACTGTTTGTCATTTTCCAGCTATTGTTGAAACTGGCATAAAACTTGTGTTCTAGGTTGGAGCTGCCAAACAAGTTTTGACTTCTGTATGTGAAAGTTTGGGAATTTTATTTGAGACAAAAAACAAATAATTTTTATAACCTAAGTTTGTGCCCTCAGAATAACCCATGGTTTGAATATCTGTACATGCAGGTAGTGACCACTTGTGGTTTTCTACTAATTGCCAGGAGGGCGGTGGGGTATGTGATGGGTACCCATGCTCACGAATATCTGAAAAAAGACTTCGAGTAAGTGGTTTTGGGGAATGAAAAAGCAAGATCTTCCTCCAAATGATACCACATCCAAGACTATAATTTTTCAATAAGCAAAGAAAAACTGGAAACATCTTCCATCATGAAAACTATCCACATACACAAAACCTAGGTAAAAACTAACCCTTTTTGCTCAAAACTAGCAATTTTCATACTCTAAAAGTGTTACTTGGCACCTGGTCCTCAAAAAGGTACCCTTTTTACGCGATTTTGGTAATGAACATGCATATCCACATTAAATTGGAAACGCTTTGAGCTATGGCTGCCAAACTTGAGGTATGCAGTAGATTTTCTATCTGGGGAGTTACTCTTATTCAAAATGACTATGTACATGCTGCCCCATGAGCCCGCTTTTCAACTAAAATTTTTACCATGGGATATCTTTTTTATATTTGGCAATTTTTACCATGTGGGTGGTTTTTGCAAATGTTTCTTACCATGGGATATATATTTTTGGAACCATATATAGCTAAACGTGTTGGAATTACAGGCTAGCACTATTACACATGCATAATAGAAAATATTGCCTTTTTCAATTAAAATGTTTCCCACTTTATTGCGCCACCTAGCTACAGTTCGTAAAGGAAGATCATACAAATCACAACGAGGCTATTTAGATACAGCCATTAAAGCCATACGAGTTCTTAAGAGAGCACCTGAAAGATGTCTTCCAGAAGGTAAATTTGTATTTTTAGTTACATTGATTGTTCATTTGAAAAGGAGACATTGCGGCCAGTTTATGTAAGCTTACGAGAAACAAAATTTGTTTTACGTAGTCACGAGTTTGTACAATGTCACATCCCGGCTCGTGTGCTCGCCTTTTGTTTTTGAAAAGCGGATTTCCTGGTCTCTGACTCTGCTGGCAGGAAGAAGTAGAAAATAATCATTCCACTATTCTATTTGGATTTACTCGTAAACATTGCGATGTCTCATAAAAAACTATTTAACTTTAACGAGCTGGACTATGTTTATGCTTCTTATTCAAAAAATGAGACTCAATCCTCCTCTATAAACCTATTGTCAGTAATCCTCTTATAAAAGTTATAGGGCTGTCAGGAGGGCGAGACAGGCCTGACGTCACCACTTGGACTTCGTCGGACCTCGTACGGATACGGTGTTGAAATGGATAGACACACAACTAAGATGTTGATAGATTTAACGCTTTGAAACTTCTTGTACCCTAGCTGACCTAATAATATCTAAATGCTATCATTTAAAAATGCTTGAGTCTCCAATTGACATCAAATTAAAAAGTGAAGGTTATGTTAGATAGCAAATTAGAACAAAATTCAATGTTCACATTGGTAGTTTTAGTTTCATAAATAATCACCTCAGGTGATAAACTGAAATTTTAAATATTAATTCGAAAACTC
The DNA here is from genome assembly GCA_028565635.1 of Phoronis ovalis. Taxonomy (NCBI): domain Eukaryota; kingdom Metazoa; phylum Phoronida; family Phoronidae; genus Phoronis; species Phoronis ovalis. Next base: position 6,487 of record JAOXYB010041715.1, on the reverse strand, counting down.
TGTAAAGAAGAGCTATTCGTAATAATAATAATAATAGTTTTTAGTCACAGTTCATGGAAACCAATTGTGACAGTCAAAATAGAAGTATAAAAGGAATAATCTCCAGCAGGCAACATTAATTCAAATGTTCTTAACATGTACAACACTCTTACGGAAAGGGAGGGAACACAAACACAGGCACTCCTATGACTCCTATGAACCGGAATTTTAAAATAATCAAACATGTCAGAATTTGCATATTACTTCAATTTGCATACTTTTGACAACAACTCTTTTACACTGTAACATCCTTTAAGTGTGACAGATATTAAAACTAAGTTATGTTTAACATAATGAATAAAGTTCCTTCCAACAGTAAATGTATGAAAACATAGAAAAAATATGTTTTTCTTCAATTTAAAAAAAAGTCCCTCTGTCACAACCTAACAATCACTAAAGAAAAGCTACTGATTAGCTGTTCCGGGATCTTGATGATGGATGTGAATGAGTTTAAGACATATCCCTGATCCTTTCAGCATGAACGTTTCTGATTTTTTGTCTACACGTTCTAAAGACATCAATGTCATTTCCCAGTGGTTTTAGATATAACAACATTTTTCCTTGTTTTATTTAAGTCATTGCCCCATTTTAATATGACGTTGCCTGATGCATCAATGTGTCATCAATCATACTAATCACATGTTATTATCTAAACTCATTACAATTAAAATAATCAGGAAATTATGTTTAAATGCTATTCACGATACAACCTTACATTTATTGAGCATTATTTTGTGATTAATATATTAATTTTTACACTTGATCCACAAAAAGTAAATTAAATTGTTTTTAGTGAGACACATTTATAGGGTGCATCTAAACATCTGAAGTATCACTGTTTTGTGTATTGATTTAATGGAGAATTGCCAACTAATCTAAAGTCTTTAAATTGGCATTTAGACATGCAGGTGTCTAATAACATTTACATCAAAACTTTAGCAGAGATTTTGAATAAAAAAAATAGTGAATAATTTGATTAATTTTCAGGCAAGTACTGCAGTAGCTACCACCAATTTATACTACACATATGAGATTTTAAGCAAACCACAAATTGTTTGCTTTTCCTACATGTGAGACTGATTTAATTCCTAGAAATTTTGCAAAAACATGTTAGGAAAGAAAAACATGTAATTTTAGCTGTGTGAATATGAGTTATGGTTTGCACTGCTAGATATTCCCAAAGAAACAGAAACCTGATAAAAGCTAGAATGTTACGCATGTGTTTAAGTATAGAAAAAAAATATGTCGTTAATTCTTGATTTTATTTTGAAACTAAAAACATGATATATCTATGAAATTTTTAAAGCATTACCAAAGATTACTTGGCTTTGACAATGAATTTCAAAATTCCGCCTATTCTGTTGTTATCGCTAGCTGCCAGACCTTTGTACATTTAGTATGACCTAGTCGACTATAATAGATCATGTGCATTCACTTGAGAGACCCACCGGTCACGAACCCAAGTATTCCCAGAATGCCTTGTTTCGCGAAAGAATTGCCCAAGAACACAAAACATTGCATTTCTATAAGATATGTGGTTATTGGTTGCACCAAGTGCTTGAATAGTCTTTCATGAAACGAGACATTCAAATCTTATGCTCTTTACCTACCATTAGGTGTCTTGCTAGATCGCAATATTTTCTACCACCTCTCTAGATAAATGTTTTTAACCTCAATGGCAACAAGAAATATTCTGAATACTCATTTCAGTCATCAGTAACATGATGTCTGGCTGCTTGCTGAGGAGTGACATTTTACCTGCTTGTTATAAGCAATGGGATAAGAGATTTATTGAGTTTTATAATGAATGCCATGTCAATCATACAGAAGGCAAAACATTTATTCATAAATACAGTTTCAGATTCTTGTTATTTTGAATATGTACAAGTTCATCAGATATTGTTTCATTTTCGGTTTGCACACTATTCTTGACTATTTGAAAGAATGAAAATCTTGAACTTTTATATTTTGATCAAATCGATCAAAGGTTTATTCCAACTAAACCAGTCTAGTTGGACTGTGATGTGCCACTTCAACATGACTGTGTAATAAATTGCAAGTAGTAGTGACAGCAAAACTAATAGTTGAACTACTTACCCATATGGTTATTACACTTTGTATTATGTCATGCATTTTCTTTTGGTTTGTGATATCTCGTGTAATTAGGTCCAAGTCCAAAGTTAGCTGGTGTGAATTACTTGGTTACTACTTGACACTTGATGGTATATTCTCACCCTCGAATGTCACAAAACATAAGAAATTGTAAGGCTGACAACGAAGAAGCATACAAAATGAACACATGGTCCAAAAGTAGCTGTTGCCAATTACTTGGCTGCTACTTTACATGACTAGTATCAGCTAGGCCAGTATATTAATTCCCAGGTGTAATTTTATCAATATTATGTTCGAAGGACAAGGTGCAACAAGATGAATGCAAGTTGTGATCACTCATGTAGATAGAGGCAAGATTTTTGCAACTGCAAATCATTAGTTACTGGCATTTTATTATGATTTGAAAGGATAGAATGATTACGTCAGCACTGTTTTGAAAAGTACGTAGTACAAGGATGCCTGAAACTTTAGTACTAAAGTTTCTTGCAATTAAATTCATACCTTCAGAGCACTTTAGCGTAATTAACTGTAAGAAAAAAAGCACCTGTGATCAGCATTAGACAAAAACATGGTAAAGCCTTTCTATTAAACAGTATGCAACATGTGGTGATGCACATACATAGTAATCTTCTTCCTGCATGTTCAAATATGGACATCTGATCATGCAGTTTTGTTAGTGCCGTACCCATATACCAGAAATAGCATTTATATCTTATATAGGTATACAGGAGGTACAGTTAGTTATAAAATACGCATTTTCTCACTACTTTTGATACGCAAAGGTTAATATGTAAAAACACTGAAACGAGTATTTTGCTCTTTGGCCTTTATTTTTATTAATTACGCAGAAGACAAGAACTTGATAATTAAGTGATCTTATTAGGGAAAGTATGACATTGTGTGTGCAGTTTAGTAGTTCTAGAAGCCATGAACAAAGTGCAGCTTAATATGCGGTTAGTAAAACGTTTTATATATTCTTTTGATATATGAAATTTTTTCTGTTTCTTTGCTTGCGAAATGTATAATATTGGTAGCTTAAAACTACTATTTTAGGTCTAGTTTCTCCATCAAGAAAGGTATTTTGAGTTTTTAATGATCAGGCAATTTAAAATTGCCAAAGTTTGACACTATAGCTACTCAAATTATGTTCTAATATTCCATATGGCAACTTAAATAAAAAGCTTGGGTAAAAAGGTGCAAAAAAAAATGTTTTCATTGCACTCAGCAAATGTGTTGGTAGATCCAATTTTTAAGGAATTAAAAAATTGAAATGAGTAGTATGATGGACTGGTCTAACTGGCAGAAGGTAACACAAAATAATACGTATTTTTGACTGAAATAAAAATTATTGAACTATTAGGGTGATTGATACAGTTTGCAGAACATGGTCCAAATGCACTTGCTGATGTCTGCAATGCAAATGAAAGACACACAAAATCATGAAAAGTACGAATTATCTGATGCATTGGTCTGACCCTACATTATTGAATTATCTGATGCATTGGTCTGACCCTACATTATTGAATTATCTGATGCATTGGTCTGGCCCTACATTATTGAATTATCTGATGCATTGGTCTGACCCTACATTATTGAATTCATAATTTTTGAAGTGAAATATAATAAGTTAAGAAATTGAAGCTTGATGATATGTAAATTCATGAAATATCGGATTTTTCGGATCATACGTGTTTTAAGATGTCGGATCATGGTGTTTCCTTAGGTAATTTTCCTAGACATGGTATTTGTCATGAAACTAACATCTTAAAAAGATACATACCTGTACCATGTTTCAGTGTTAAAAAAGATGAAATTATAAACTGCTTATTAGTTGTAGTGCTGTGTAAGTGAAAATGCAATAAAAATATTTTTAGAAGTAATGTGGATAATGTTAATTTGACAAAGCTTTGTTATTAATTATGATTATGATGATTGACATTATATTCTAATGTGTATAAATATTAATGTTAGAATATGGTTTTTATAGTTGAGATTGATGTCAATCATACAACACTGTACTAAAAGGTACTAAAGAGTAATGATTGAGATAGAGAGAAAGTGTATTCTTATTATGTTTTGAATTTATGGGTATGATAATGACAACCTGTTACTAACAGTTCTTGATAAAATTACCTTTTATCGGAATTGCATGTCTGAGGTATTTAAACGGTTTAAACTGATACTACTGCATGTCAAAATTGTTGCGCAATATTAAACGGATAAAAATATAATTCATTACTGAATTTTGTAGGTGGTTTCATCCAAATATTACTGGCCAGACAGCCGAGACATTACTTGTAGAACGAGGTTTTGATGGTAGTTTCCTAGCTCGACCGAGTAAAAGTAATCCAGGAGATTTCACACTTTCTGTTAGGTATGTATAACCAGTAGGTCTTTAAAAAGGTGAGTGCATTTGATGGTCAAGTACTGCAGTGACAGTATTGCTTACTACATTGATAGCTTACATTTATTCATCATGCAAGTATTCTTTATATGAACACTATGAAAATTTCAAAATAACAGAACAAATTCTTTTAACTTCGTAACATCATTAAAGTGTAAATTAATAATTATGTATGCATATAAATTTTAAGTTCACATATACCTTTCTTTTCAAAGATGTCTAATGCAGTGTTATATTCGTTACATATGTACCCATAGTTTAGGGTTACAGAATTCTGATTTACTCCATTTCCCGATATTTCTGAATCAGCGCTGTTTGTGTTTGCAAGCAGTTTTTGTAAAATTGTGTGTTAACGTTGCTGTCAGGTTTATGGTGTAATTTTTACCTAGATGTTGTTTCTTGACATGATTGACTGGTAGTTTAATTTTTCTCTTTTAGACGAAATGGTGAAGTGACACACATTAAAATACAAAATTCTGGAGATTATTATGATTTGTTTGGGGGTGAAAAGTTTGCTACATTGGCAGAGTTGGTACAGTATTACACACAGAATCAAGGACAACTGAGAGAGAAGAATGGGGAGGTTATTGAGCTGAAATATCCACTCAATTCTGCAGATCCAACAAGTGAAAGGTCAGATGAATACAGTTTTGTTATCTCTTTACAAAGATGTGCCCTGTACTTTTAAAAGATGAATTTGTACTGTATTATATGTTACTAGTTTTTATTCTAAATTTAATTTCGAGTGATATTTTACTAGAATTACAATACAATAAAACAGATATTCTCTGTTGTTTCAAGAAGAGCCATGATTGCAAAATGATACAAACAGCATATTATGGATATAGCGGAAAAAAAGTTTAATTCTGGTATGCTGTTTATTAGTATGGCAGAAATAGATAGTCAATCATGTTTGAAATTATTGTTTTCTATGTTATTTCTTTGATGTCATTTGTTATACGAGTAGTTTTACATTGCCATTTCAGTCATTTCAATTTTAAGAAATATGAATATTCAAGTTAAAGATTTTGGTATAACAACAATTATAATGGCCACTTAAGATGTATTCACCCGAGTTAAAAACATGTTTTCTCTGACGGAAGCTATATACAATCAATGTAAATAATGAGCCTGGATAATTGTTTTCATTTACTAAATGTCATACTTTTTAGGTGGTTTCACGGTCATATATCAGGCAAACAGGCTGAGCAAAATTTAAGAGAAAAGGGGAAAAATGGCAGTTACTTAGTACGGGAAAGTCAAAGCAAACCCGGCGATTTCGTTCTTTCAGTACGATGTGATGATAAGGCAACTCATGTCATGATCAGACATAATGTAAGTATTAAATTGATGATTAGTGTTGAGGACGCATGATCATCTTCCTTACAATATACGATAATACTAAAATTTATAATAACAGATTGAGGTGGTCAAAATAGGTCTTGAAACTGGTTTTATATATTGAATTGAACTATATAAAAGTCACATCAATCTGGCAGTTTCTGGCATTTTGCATTTAAAAATATGGCAATTTGAAGGAATTTTTAAACTAAAAAAATTAGCAAATTATGAGTTTGTTAATTTATTGTATGCTCACAGCCTGATGGAAAATATGATGTTGGGGGTGGTGAACAGTTTGACAGCTTGACCGATCTGGTGGAACACTATAAAAAAAATCCTATGGTAGAAACCTCGGGAATCGTGGTTCATTTAAAAACGGTTGGTAACATGAATATTTTGTATGAGGTTCTGATGGCTTAATCATCTTTAGTATATCTAACCGCAAGGCAACTGGTTCAAATATGTCTGCAAATATGTTTTGAAATCATTTTAAAAGTTTAATCGCTTGCTTTTATTTTATTTTTGCTGTTTATCCTATCTATAGGATACACAGCATTGGTATCGTCTTTCACGTGATAATTTTCAATATTG
>JAOXYB010041704.1:0-12917 GCA_028565635.1 Phoronis ovalis | reverse complement strand
CGCTTTGACCTGTACTTACCCTGTACCAAATACAAAGATGATCTGACGAAAGCTGAAGCAGTTATAGCAACATAAAGGAAAGGGTAAATACGCCGCCGCCGCCGCATACACTACGACAATATGCCCATTCCACTATGGTGGATGAGCATAACAAAAACCACTGGCAGGCACTTACAGAGAGTAACTGAATGAAATTCTACTTACAGTTTTTACTGATACACAATAAATTACAAATATCACAAAGAACTTTACAGTTTTTCCTTTAAAGTAATAAAATGTTATTTAAAAAAATCCAAATTGTCCTTTAAAATCTTCTTTCTCTTCAATCTTCGCTTCAGAATCTTCTGCCAAGATTACGCTTTCCAACCAATACGTTTATCTTCAGATCTTCTTCCAAAATGATGCCAAAAGGTCTAGATTCTTCAAATTCCACCAAGATATTTCAAAATTTAATTTTAGTTCCACAGAAACAGGTTCTTCAAACTTCCAGGGATGTTTTTTTTTAAATTAATTTTTCTTCCACCAGTATTCTATGCAAACTTTATCTGCCAAACAAATTTGTTTCTTCAGCGAGTATCAGTTTAAGTTTTTATAATAATATGTACCACATCCAAAATGTCCTGACGTTAACTAGTTCCACCTTTAAGCAATTCTTCAAAACTATTTTAAATATCACACACATATATTCCTGTAATATTTTATGTTGATCTGCACCGCTGCCACCAAAATGTTAGAAGTTATTATGACTATCAGAGGAAAATAATCAAAATACTTCTTGGATTCTTTCAAAACAGATATAACTTATATATTATAGTACTATTGAGAATTTACAATACACTATTATTCAGTTGCTCTCGTGTCTGCTGCTCTGATCTTACCAACTTTCCCTACTTTTTACACTCAAGTTTATATTATATTTTGGCATTTCAAAGATAAAAACAGGAAATATTTCAATGCTACATTTGAAAATATAATTTACTGTACATTAAAAAACCCACAGTAGACTTCCTAATGGAAAAATGTTGTTGTACAATGGTCATTAAACTATGAATGACCAGTATTGTTTATACAGGTGGACATTACGATGGACAACATGTCCCTAAAAATACCCACAAGCTATGTCCTAGGAATAACATATGCTATTTTATTGTCTTATGCTATTTCACAGTGTGATCCCTAAGAGCAAGGGCAACTGCTTTTGATCGTTATAAACACTCATAATCCACACCAAAAATGCACCATCTTTCAGTCTGTATATCTAACTGTTTTTGAAGCACAGCTGACCAAACATTGGAAAAGGGAAAAAGGAGAGGAACACAGGTTAGCTGCCTACATCTGAACTTCTAACAAAAGAGTGAAAATCAAATACATTTTCCAAGTAAAGATAAACTGAGAAGCCTAATAAGTATCCCAGTGAACAACAAAAATCACAACAGGAAATTTAACCAATTTTTTGGGGGGCTTATTCACTTCAAAATGACCTTACCACCTATGGATGGCAGAACATAATTTTTCACCATTTTATGCTATTTTGCGAATTTGACCGCTTGACCTTGAAGTCAATTTTCCCCACCCACGGGATACTTATAGTCAAAACTACCGGCCTGTAAGACCAAATTTTCTCGTATTTCCTTCATAAATTACTCGAAAGAGGCCAAAAGAGAAAATTTGGCCTTTTAGCCCCTTAGGGTCATACAAATTACATGCCTGTATTGTAATCCAATACCCACATCTTTGAATGCTTCGAGCAGTTTAGAATTTCAACCTTTGACACCTAAAGGCCCTTTTGACCTCAAGGTCAACAATGGCCAAATTCATGGATGTCACATCTTAAGTGCTATGTCTCTACCCTAAGCCTAACTCTCCGAAAATTGGAAAAAGAAAGACACATCCAATAGGATGGCTGCTAACAGCAGCTACCCTAATAAAAAGGCAAAATAAAAATAATAAGAAGGCAAAATAAAAATAAGAAAATACAAAAATACTTTATTCCGCACAAATATAAAATGCTAGCAGTTTTAACTTGAATCAGTAAACTGTAGACTAGTACAATAACTATTATGTGTATGTGTACTACCAGTATTCTAACATGCTACTTGTCTTATTTTACATATAATATAACCTTATTTACAGTTGTGTATACAGTTTTACTAGACTTGACTAATTCCTTGCTACAATTTGCAAAAATTTAGTTGCCTTCTGGTGTTCCTAACTTTATTTTAATTAACAATTAATACAATTGGATGTAAAACAGCACATGGTTACAGCAAAAAGAATTTTTATTACAACAAATATCGGGGCATTAGATACTTTCAAAAGTTTTGTGCTAGCAACATCTTCCAGAAGTTAAACATATCGTAATTGTCAAAAGTATGTTGTTGAACGAAGAGATAGCCTCTGTTACAATAATATAAGTTTCACGCCACTAGCACCAATATTTCCAAAGACATAAAACTAAAATCTCACGATCTATGCTCCTAGTTATTGTAACCATAGCAATGAACAGTTTCTGGTGAAAAATAAAATCACAAGCTAATTGCTTGATGAGAATTGTTGATGCATCATTCTAACAAAACATTGTACAGATGATAAATATGCTTTAAATATAACAAAATATCAACTTTAAACATACATTTTGGAAAAATCTGTAACTTCATGTAAAACAATCCATATTAAAATTGTTATAAGTGTACTTCGTTTGTCACAGCAGCCATAACAGGATTTGATCCAGAAATTGCTTAAAGATGTACAGTAATGGATTTTATAACATTTTTATCCCATAGTGTTCATGGCTGTGCCCTATAAACATATTAGAAAGAACACGATTAGAAATGTTTGAAGATGAAACATTTTACCAGTTCATCAAACAGCATACATTATAGATTAATATAAAATTAATATGATATACCTACATTAGACACACCAGAAAATTTGCTAATCAAAGGGGAAAATTTTCAAAGCTTTTAGTACATGTTAGCATTTCATTGGCCTGAGCCGGGAAGCTATCAAAAGGACACAAAATGGGTGAGAGAGCACTGGAAGATTTTCCCACATTAGCAAGTCTTTTGAGATTCAAATAAAAACATCTGGTATTGTTACATTTCTAAACTTCCTCCTACAACACAATTATTATTTTGCTTCCATGAAGCATTACTCGCAATAATATTAAAATCATGCAGATATTTTAGGAATAACATATCTAATAGGAAATGGTGATGCACCTAGTGAATAACAACCAACTTACTTGTAGTTCCAAAGTCGTAAAACAGACAACCATTCTATTACTGACCAGTTCCATTGTATAGAGGAGGTCCATTTGCATGATCGTAACTATTACCATGTTGTGCATCTCTCGACTGGAAATTGTGAGCCATCTGCTGTTGATTTGTAAATCTTTGCTGAACAGAGCTATTGTACGTAGGAGGTGCATTTGAATGGCCAAAACCATTATTGCCATATTGTACATCTCTCTGCTGGAAATTGTTAGCCATCTGTTGTTGATTTGCAAACCTTTGTTTACCAGAGCCATTGTAAAGATGAGGTACATTTGAATCACTAGAACTATTATTGCCATATTGCATTTCTCTCTGCTGGAAGGTATGTTGTTGATCAGCAAACCTTTGCTGTTGCATTTGAACATTATTGGCCATCATGATATGTGCAAATATCTGCTGTTCAGCAATTTGACCATTGTTTGCTATGTTCATTTGATTAGCAAGCATTTCCTGACGAGACATTTGAGTGGTATGTGCTGCCTGCTTTTGTTGATATGCTAACATCTGCTGTTGAACAACATTTAGTTGATGGTCACCTAGGTGACAACCAAACATTGGTTGCTGTGCTTGTGAAACTGTCTGCTGCAGATATCTATATCTCTGATGCTGTGTAGTCAGTGTATCAATAGGTATTTGTTGCTGAAATTTACTCATTTGCTGCTGTGTGATTTGTGTATTGTAAGCCATTTGTTGGTGATGTTTATTCAGTTGTAGATGATTCCTGTTCATTTGATGCTGTGCAGTATTGGCAACCATCAGCTGCTGATGCCTATACACTTGTTGCTGTGCAGTTGGAGTACTATTGGCCACTTGTTGCTGATTTCCATACACATGTTTCACATTTTGAGAATTTAACCCTGCCTGTTGGCAATATACCAATTTTTCTAGTTGAGACATATCTCTGTTAGGTTGACTAACAAGGTTATATTGATTGTCTTTCATCACTTGTGGTGTCCGTTTGTAAAAAGGAAAGGTTTTCTGTTTTGGTACTATATCAGGTTGGGGACTTATAGTCTCAGTTCTGGAAAAAGGTTGATTTGTGATAGGCTGCATAGAATGTTCCAGTCCAAGAAGAGCAGTAAGATTTAAACTTGTATCTTCCTGCTGTGTGTTGCTATTAGGTAATTTACATGGAGACACCCACTCAACTGGAACAGAGAAATCAGTATCATCATCCACTGATGGATAGGGTACTACAGAATCTCTGAAAGGATCTGCTTGGGTAGAACAATTGAAACTTGGTATTTCCTTTCCCTGAACTGCAGTAACTGGTTGATTTTCAGTTGTACTCCTTGAATTAAAGGATATTACAGGACATCTTTTCTGGGCAGTGGGTGTTTTTTTCTGACTTGCCCTTTCCATTTTTGTTTTTTTTATAGGTAAAGGACAATTTTCAACAATTATTACATCATCTTCTACATCAGGATTAGTTGACTGACTCTGTAATAATGGTGTCGGGGATTTTACATCATCAAAAGCATCCATTGATCGAGTAAGCTCAAATGTAGTTGGTATCTTTCTGACAAAATCATCAATCACATTGTCTATTGCTGATATGTCATATGGAACAGAGTCTGATACATTGCTTATCTGGCTGTTATCACTAGTCAACCGATTCTCCAACGGAGTGTGCCCTGTCTCTACAGACCGCATCCCATCAGAGTAATTATCCATGTTAGCTGTACTTTCTGGACATTTTTTTGCAATTTCATTCTGAGCCTTACTACTGCTCTCATCATACTGGGGAGAAAACAGCAGATTACTCAACATCTTAGGATCCACTTGCAGATTCTTATCTGAAATGTTATTCACATGTGCTGTGGAATCGTTTTGACTAGGAATACCCATTTCACTTTCTTGTGCGCCATGATCCTTGCTCTTGACAAGTATCTTTGGCTGCTTGATGTTTGTTTCAACACCATGTGAAGCTGACAATAAATCATCAGTAACATTTGTTGTGTCACTGGCATAATTACTTGTTCCACTCCCAATCTCTTCAGAGCCAGCAACACCCTTCGAGTTGTTGGTAACATATAGCCTTTCTGGTGTACAACCATTTTCATTAGATGCAGTACTTTTTATAGCACTGTTACCTTTACCTGGGGAATCAGTCCCAATACGACAGTTCATACTTAGAGGCAGTAAATCGACAGGTAAGTCTGTGAGTAATATGTCATCTGTATCCACTTTAGCAAAGAATTTCAGAATACTTTGAATTTTTTTACAGGCTTCAACTAAACGTTCTGCCTTTGCAATAGCTGGATGACCATCTTGATATTTCGACCTTTCAGAACTAAACACATCCTGACAAAGTTTAACGTTACTGCGTATCTTGCTGGGGCTGTCAGAACAGCTTATCCTTTCAAGTAACTGTGCCCTCTCCATTACTAGCTTCCTTATTTCTTGATCCACAGCATCTATTTGAAGTTTACTAACTAGTCTAGATTTTTTTTCTCTATTTAGCATTATTTTTCTTTTAATATTTATCAAATTTTGGAAATATTTTCCATTTACTCCATTCATTCCAGTATACAGAAAGACAGCAGCACCATCGACTCTTGAATACAACAAATTTTTTTCTTCACTGAGCAGTAACTCATCTGGTAAACGTTGAAAAGCATCAACTCTCTGGTCTGACTGAGAATTGCCTATAGCTGTCATTTCTGAATGGGTTGACAAAGAAACACTACTGAGAGTGTGGCTTTTTTTTAAGATCCCTTTATGCTCAATAGGAAGCTGCTTGGTGCACTTTTGTTTTTTATTTGGCAGTGTATCAAAAGTTACCCGTCTTTTCTCAATTTTATTTTTTACTGATGACTTCTCGTTTCTGACCTGTAATTTTTCCAAGTATTTCATGCTATCTATTACAGATGACTGCAAAACATTAGGAGCTGTTTTTCTTCTCTCTCGTATCTTTCCATCCTTTACACTACTAATGTTGGCACTATTCAGGTTACTAATCTGTTGGGTGTTACTCGATGACTGTGAAACATTATCAGTCGTTTTTGTTCTCTCTTTCATTTTCTCATCCTTTACACTACTGCTGTCCCCCTTATTACACAGATGAATGCTAACAGATGACTGCAATAAACTTGGTGCAGTTTTTCTCCTCACTTTTATCTTTCCACATGATAGCTTACTAATATTATCACTGTTCCAATTTTCAAATACTTTTTCTTTAGCACAAGAGCTTTTGAATTTTTTACCATTAAGCTCTTCAGATGCAGAAGAGTCACCTCTATGTAAAATTGTTTCAGTAAATGGTAAGCCTTTCAAAACATTTGAGACACACTCATTCAGCTCAGTTGGTTTAGGTGGAGATGCTAAACTTTTATTATGGGCTTCTCGGATAGGTACACCATCACAAGAATTAATCTCAGACGCCCATACATTTCTTGGAGTACTGTAGTCTGGTCTCCAGTTTGGTATTTGGTCTAAAGATTTTTTTTCAGCATCTACAGAATTCATGGCTGCCAAACGTTCAGTTTCGAATTCACTCATTTGCATTAACACATTGCCTAGAACATCTGAGCAACTACTTAAATCACTTTTTTCAACAGCTTTGTCACAAACAATTTTTTTTAATTTCACACCTATACTTGAATCTATTCTACGAACTTTTCCAGGTGACTCAGAATCCCAAGAAAATTGTGGATTGCCTACTGGATAAATCTGGACAGTATTTTCATGTTTTCTCTTTTTAGTTGGAGTATGTTCATTGTCAGAAAATTGTGATGTTTGCTGTGTATGGCAGCCAGCTCTTATGGGTGACAACAGCTTCTTGTTTTTAGCAGCTTCTTGATAACTATTGGCAGGTGGTGCTGATGTCTTTTCAGGACTCTTATTCCCTACTGAATATTCAGTTGGTTCTTGCTCTTTTCTTGGAATGCACGAAGATTTGACCTCCTCGTGATTAATTTGTTGATGCTGTTGCTTTTCTTGGACATGGTCTCTCACTTTCATTCGGCTTTGATTGCTGGGTATACTGTTACTTCCTGACGGGCTACTTATTTTTTTAGATGTCACTTTTCCCCTATCTGGTGACACTTTTAAATCAACAATACTACTCAACTTATCACCAGAATTTGTATCTGAAGCTGAAATCGAACCTTTAGAATAAATTTTAGCTGCTTCTGCATTATGCTCACCAGAAATACCTAATGATGTATGTTTTGAAGTGAGTGAAGGCAATGCTGCATCAGACACCAAGGATACATGCTCTCTCACTAAATCTTCAGAACTCTTGGCAGATACTTGCCCAAATGAAGAATTATCAATTATCTGTGTACCTTCTGTTGATGAGCTGCTAACTTTTAATGTCTCAACTTTAGTTAGTTCTGCAACCTGTTGCACTCCTACTTTAGATGAGCTGTTATTATTCAAAGTACCAACTTTCCAAGGTATGGGACCATGCTTTGCACTTTCTTTATATGGATCATCATCACACTGTGCTTCTTTTAGTGTGTCTTTTGTAGATGCTGGTAAGATTCCAGCACATGGTGAAGCATCTACACCTAGATTCTCAACAGAATGAAGTACACTTCTTTCCTGAACCAAGTCTGAATTACCTCTAGCATTCTTGTTTTGATTGTAAGTCTGTGGCATCAAGTTAGAATCGACTGGAGAACTTTCTGACTTATCATGATGATCTTGCCATATGTCTTCTGCCGTTTCAGAATTCTCTGAACACTGATCACTAGAAAATTGAACGTTATTTTCTACTCGGCTAGTGTTTTCCAAATCACAAGTGGCGATGGATGTAGTTGAATTTTCTAATGACGCAGAACCATTACTACAATTCAAGACAGGCTCGTTAACTAACTGTGCCTTATCTTTGAGAGCAACTGCACATTCTACCAAGTTAACAGTGCTTGGAGTTCTTTGGGTCAATTTCTGCTCACTGTCAGGACATCCTTCAGTGCAAGAATTTTTACAGTTAGCATCAAAAGTAGCACAGTTGTCTAATGTGTCAGCATCTCGGGATCGTTTTGCAGAATTTGTACAAATAACATGTTTATCAACTGAATTATCCTTGTTTTCAGCTATAGTTGCCTCATTACATAAATGACTACCTTGCTCAATTTCACTTTCACTACTGGGTACAAAAACAGCATAATCACTAATGTGAACTAATGATGATCCTTTACCATTGTCATCACCACAATCTGAATCACTAACCAAGACAGCACAATCACTTATATGTTTCACAGATGAAGGTATGTTGCATTTGTTTCCAGTTCCAATGAATTCTTTGAAGATACTTTGTTCATCGCTGTTGCTATCATTCTCTGAATCACAAGCAGAATTGATAGGTGATAACTGACTATCTGGTTGTTGCTCATCACATGAATATTCATCAATCACCAAAAACTCCCCAAGGTCATACTCAGAAAGGCTAGAATTTTGTCTCATCAAGACTCCTGCAAGCTCTAAACTTTCTTGATTATTGTCAGACTGCGCATCAACATCACTGCCCTTTGCAACATTCATATTAATGTTATCATCTTCATCATTGGTAGAATCTGGTAAGGACTGCAAGTGTGCAATCTTTATTATACTTTTGTCTTTTTCCATACGATTAATTTGCAAAGTTCCTTTCTGCTTCTTCATGAAAACCATAGAATCTACGAATGTATCCAAGTCAGTACTAGAGTCAGCAGGAGAAACACATGTATGTGGGTTTTTAACACTGGGAAACTTTACAGGTATATAATCATTAGTTTCATAGCACAGATACTGTTTAACCGCCCTATAACCTTCTAGAATTTTTTTTGTGTATGTAATATATGGCTGAAGTTTATGCTCATTGGTCATCTTATAAAAATCAAGCAACTGTCCATACCGATGGCTAATGTCAGCCAAATCTACTGTTTTACTTGAAACACACAAATGACGAAGAAGTTTCGCACGATCCGATGTCCTTTTTTGAACTTTTCTGTCAACTCCACATGAATCACGTAGAAAACAAATTTCATTTCTTAACTTACATAAGTCATTCCAGTCATCACGACCAATTCCCTCATGGTTTGCTACAAACAACACATGTTTCCCAGTGGAGTCACAAGCTCTTATGCGTTCTCTTTCTTCAGGCAGTAACAATGATGGCTGTAGTTTCTGAAATGGAATACATCTAAATTGGGCATCCATTCCACATCTTACACTTTCATGTAATCCACGTATTCTTGAGTTTGGAAATTCAGTAAGATTGAGCAACTTGCAGTTTTCATCAACTTCTTTTTTAATGTTGACATAATCATCAAGCATGTCATTTACATGTTTCCTCCAAACAAATTCTGACTGTTCTTCATCCAGTGAGCTGTCACTACTCTGTGACAATGGTCTTGAGACTTTACAATTTTCTACATTATGAGGCTCAGTAGTTGTACCTATTGTGCTTAAACTTCTTACCTTCTCTTGAGATGGGACATTTTCTACTTCAAACTCATTTAATGACTTTTCACTGTTTTGTTTCCTATCAACTTTTACTTGACACTTTGCTTCACCAGTTGTGTGCAAAATATTACTCAATTCCATCTTCTGCTTCAGTAAAACATCTGTAGCTGAAGCCACAGTTTCTTTATTTGATGTGCTATTGTTGTCCTGTGTTAAAACATCTCCTTGATGCACTACAGTTGTTGTCACATAATCCTTTATAGTATCACTTTTTTGCAACTGCTTGCAGGAGGTGATGTCTTTATCATTCTGTAGTACTAAAAAGCAAAAAAAAAAAAATTAACAGCTTTTACTTTAATTTACTTCAGTCTTTATTATTCTTACATGCAATAAAAGAAATGATGCGTATAAATAACTTAGTACAAAATATACACATACAAGTGCTGTTTAGTTATACAAAATTAGGTGTTTTCCATGTCAAAGCAAATCTGTCTGTTTATGAAGAAGTTGTAACTGAAGAAAATGTACCATCTTTGTCCGAAGTGCTGATGTTTTTATGTTCTGGCAAAGTCTGTGTGTGCAAGATTTTGTATTCCTCTTCACAAGAAGCTGAAAATGTATAAAAGCACATGTAAGAAACACCTGAATTTGCAGCAGCTTTGGATACTTTGTAAGACTTCTTTATAATTAGCATTACAGGTATGCTTACCTGATTGTGTACAAAAATGTTTTTAATTTCATTAGCTAAACTATGCACTTCATTATGTAGGTTCTTTACACAAATTCCTAACAATGTTCTGGTTGCTATTTGTCCCAACCACCTGCAGTGGTGCTACAGAATTAGACAAGAAGACAAGTCTATTACGCAATTGTTCCCAATGCTTCCAGTAAATATTCACACTGATAGATAATAACTATCTATGTGCAACCCTTTTGCAAGTTTTGTGCAACCTCAATAGGTACAAAGCATGTGTCAAACAAAGCAAACAAAAGTACTGATAAAATGCCACTCATATCTATATTACATGGCAGAATAACAGTAACTACTCATTTTATTATCCTATAAGAAAAACTTTAACAGTAAAAACAATGACGATTTTGAGAATCATCTTATCACCCTGCTTAAATTGACTATTTGGGCGAAAGGAATTGCATATTATGAATATGAATTAGCATACAGTATTTTCTCAAATAATCGCCGTGGACGATTATTAAAACAACCTGCTTTGAAGGGGGGCGATTATTAGAGAGGGGGCGATTATTAGAGAGGGGGCGATTATTAGAGAGGGGGCGATTATTAACTTATTTGTACTCCTGGCATTAATATTTTAGATTTTTTTTAAATTATTGTTTGCGATACATAAGAAAGATTTTGAAGATTGTCAGTTAATCAAACAAAATCGACTTATTTAAGCAAAATTCTGTGTGTAATGGAATTTTTTTTTCAAAAGAAAAACTTCCAAACCTTAAACAAACAGTAAGTTTATTTTGTTGGGCACATACCTAGAGAAATTTGTGCAGTGTATACAACCGTGTTCAACATGGAAACACAATTATTGTGAAAGTCATTGGCAAGAAGCATAAATCACATTCTGCCGTTCTCGGCATGGAAATTCTATTGGAAATATTTTTACAGGGAGGTGATCCGAAGTTTGTTTTGCAAGTCAAAACACTTATTAAATATAGTACCATATTTCCTTAAAACCCAATACAGAGCTAATCAGCTACACATAATAATGATTATCTCATATTAATTCAGATGTGTCTTCAAGTCAAATTGCCCCCCGGCTGCGATTATTAGAGAGGGGGCAATTATTGATTTATTTTAGTCACCAGAAGGGGCGATTATTAAAACG
Organism: Phoronis ovalis; assembly: GCA_028565635.1. Taxonomy (NCBI): domain Eukaryota; kingdom Metazoa; phylum Phoronida; family Phoronidae; genus Phoronis; species Phoronis ovalis. Next base: position 1,393 of record JAOXYB010041704.1, on the reverse strand, counting down.
GGGCAATTATTAGAGAAAATACGGTATGTGTTTTAGAAGAACGTACAGTTCCATTGATCAAAATAATAAATTAAAGAAATATATAGTTATCAAATTTATGGAATTATGTCATTGCTCATTACATTTCATTAGCAAAAAAATTTTTAAATAATTGTTTCCATTGTCTTTTAAAAGGAATATAAGTAGAATTACTTGTAAAAAAGTACTGGTAATTAATAAATAGAAACTCTGGTGGGTTAATTGTAACTTGACCTTCAAAAGGCATCGTGGAGAACACTCAATGACACACACATACAGTCACTTTCAATAATAGTTCCTCCCGGGAGTCATTCTTACCCAAGTTTAAAGACATTTTGTATCTATAGTCTTTCCTATAAATTCAATAAAACATGAATGGCAAAACATTTCCCATTCTCAAATTCTACAATACTAGAATCTGTTCCACCCGGTATAAACATGAATGGCAAAACATGTCCCATTCTTAAATTCTCTAATACTAAAATCTTTTAAAATACTTAATTCATTCAATAAAAAACTTACCAGTTTCTTAAATGAAAATTTTACATTGTCTTTACATTCAATATCAACACTACAGCTATCCCTATAACAAACCTGTCCATGAACAAACCTCAAATGTCTATGACTACATAAATATATATTTTGCTTTTATAGCACATTCCAAAAAGATTTATTTCTACTGATTTCACCACAGCCAACAAATAATTGTAATAGTGTTTCTCATTAGATTCATGTGCTATTACTGTACTATTAAAAGCAAATTATTTTTTTAATGCATTATAACATAAACGTACTACTTTCTATGACATTTACATGTAATTAGCAAATACTTGTCATTATGAAATATATACAATACTATACTAAAAAAAGGCCAGGGTTAACAAGCATACATACATATTCATCTAATTCATGTAACTTTAATTACATGTAACTTCTTAACGAAGGCTCAAACAAAACAATCACATAGATAACTTATTTCTCATCCATTACTGCATAAAACTATTTATACTACATCTTCTGGACGTTATCGTTACAGACTAGATACATTTCAATAGATTAACGTAAATTTACTATTATTTCTAAAAGTATGGGGCAATTTAAACCTTACATACCTTAAAAATAACTATGCTCCTTACACACACTCATAAAATTTACAAATAAAAAAATTGGGCTAATTCAAAACAAGAGGTCTGCAGGTGCAGACAGATGCCCATCATATGATGTAGCTTCTGTAGTTATAAAGCCATCTTTATCGGAGCATGAAATCAGCTTAAACCCAAACCCAGGTGAGTTTAGTACAAAGGTACAAACAAACCAATTATCTATTAGCCTGGCACCAGCTATATTGTTCAATACAGCTTAAATGTCTGTCACA